>JANHGN010001906.1:46350-74918 GCA_024605025.1 Megaceryle maxima
TTCTTAAAAAAACAAAGCCTAAAAACAATGGGGTAGAAGTAGCGGAACCTTTTTTTAAAAAAAAAAAAAAAAGAAAAAGGAAAAAAAAAAAAAAGGAATTCTGAAAAGTGATGATTTTAACCACTTGTGAATAGTAGGGGTTTTTTAACCGCTTTTTGTAACACTGCTTCAGGAAGCAGCTCCCAGGCCTTTCTCTTCCCTCTTCCTTTCTCTCCCCTGCTCTTGTCCCCCCATTCCCAAACAAGGAGGTGAATTCCCTAGATGCAATGAGTGACTTTGTGACGTGATTTGAAGAGAAAACATAAAACCTCCGAGGGTCCTTTTCCTTTCTTTTGTCTTTTTCTTTTTCTTTTTTCTTTTTTTTTTATTATTTTTCCTTGTCATCAAAGTCAAGTAAGAAAACATAGAAAAGGGACAAATTTTGATGTGTAAAGCAGACACGTCCTCTCTCCTCTTATTGCTGCTCCCCAGGTTAGGAGCCCTGGCTGATCAGCTTAGGCTCAGAAGTGTCACTCTACTCTAGGCTCACTACTGGTGCATTTATACTGAATTGCTGAGCCGTTTCTTTCTTGTTCAAATGGGACCTGCTGCATTCTTTAAATATTCCAACTCCAGGGCCTTTGAAAGAGGTGATGGCTCAAAAGAGCACAGTAGGCAGCAGTGGGTGAGGCAAGTGGGAAGAATTCAGATGCAAGGTCAGTTTATTTCTGGTGTGGCTCTAATCCTCCGTCGTGGACTGCATGTGCCATTTGAATTGATCATTTTTTAAAAGTTAAAGGACACACCCCAGCAAGCCAGAGGAATCTTTCAATTAAGATTGCAGTGACAAGCTAGAGAGTCTACTAATTGATGAGTTTTTTGATCATCAAAGTTATCCTGCCCTGTCAAATAGAAGTCGAGCATCCTTTCTTGCCCAGACTCTGCAGTGCTGCTTACTGGTCTATAAAAAAGTCCACGGTAGTTGAGTTTGATTTAATTTTTTTAGTACAAAGACACATCACACGGATTGGGTGCGTTTTGGTGTCCACGGGTGCCTTTTATTTATTCTTCAGCTTCAGATCTGGGAGAGGCAGCAAAGTGTCTCCAAATAAAGCTAACCAGGTTTTTCAAGCATTAGGGTCATGAATTACCTTGTGCACGTTTACAGTCTGCTTTGTGCACTCGAAGCTACAGCCTTTGGAAAGCAGAGAGGGGATTTTTAGTTTATTGTCCATCCTCTTGTATAACTCCCTTTTTGTTTTCATCTTTTCTATCCTTTTCCTGAGTCTGTCATGTTTAGCAGCAAGTTCTTTACTCACAAGGAAGTTGTCAGGGGTTTAAGGATTCCAAGTCCAGCCCTCGGATCTAGCAACAGTCCTGGATCACCAGACTATTTACTGCAAGAGTGTGAAAGATGAATTTGGAAACGGGCAAATCCTTGCCACTCCAGCATCTGGCATTTCCTCCCAGGTGGGTGTAGGTCAGCCAGAAAATTTGTTGTCCTGCTCCTTGCTAAGGTCCCATCAGGGCACATGTGGGCACTGTCACTACTGCAAATTGTCTTTGTCCTCCTCTCTGGAGAGATGTGGGGCAGCTGTGGTACTGGGTGGTTGTTGAAACCAACCTGGCATTGATTATGGTGGCTGGCTGTTCCTGGCTGTAGGGGCTGGTTAGAAGTAGTCTGGTGGCACCTCACCTGAACAGCTGAGGTCCAAGGGCAAGCTCAGCCCTGCTGTCACCTTTCAGTGCCTCTAGGACAGGGCAAATGATCTCAGAACTGCTTTTACTCTTTGGCACTGCCTCTGAGCACTGCTGCTCTTGGTGCATACAGGTTCTGGATAGCTTTGGCACTGGATTGTTGTTCTCTCCAAAGGCTCAAAACCAAAAACTCCAGTGGGTGTGTTTAAGGGCTTTTGAGTTTGGAATAATGATCCACAGCTCATTAGATGGCAAGGGATATGCAAAGACACGGGCTTGAGCCAAAACCCTGTGAGCCATCCCCCGCTCTGCACCTGGGTAGGATGTGTGTGGGATGAAGAGGGGGTTCCAAAGAGGATGACGTGGAGCTTACTGCGAAGAGGAATGCAAAGCAAACAAAAACCCCACTGCCTTCTGTGCACTTTGACTGTTCTCGTAAGCCATATGGACTTTGCTTTAATTACTGAACTGACAAAAATTTGTTTGCAGTCTGAGTTTTTTGTTTCTTAGACAAAATTATCTACATTTCTGATTTGTTTTCTTTATCCATTGTTATTTCCCACATCAGATTACATATTTTTAAACATCTTGTTTTATATACATGTGACATAGCAATGCAATCGCTGTTGGAACTTCAGTGGATCTTATCCAACAGGTATGAGAGGTAGTGCTACAGGAGGAGCCTTTCAAGGACCACTAAGGACTTAGGGATGTAGAGTAGTAGAATGTAGATTGAACACCGAAGTGTTTGCTCCAAAGGAAAGCATGGTGCAAATAGCTCCTTATCTCCTGAATATTGCCAGACCTGAACTGGTCTAAGGTGCAGTTACTCCGTGGGGCTGATCTGATACCACATTGGGCAAAAAACACCAAGGAAACAGTCAGGAATAAAGGGAATGGGCTTTGTGGCTCCTGCTCCACTGCAGGGCAACACGGGGAGCAGCGTGATCTATAGAAGGTGAGGAGAAGAGACTATCCTTTTTCTTCTCAGAACAATCTGCAACAAAAAGGCTTGACCTTGCTGAGGACCTGCGCAGTTGTCTGTCTGGCCCTTTTCTTCTGACTGCTGCAAAATAACAGGTTAGGTGTGATTCCTTTAGGACCTGTTGATCCGAACAAAAAATAATTTCTGCTCCATTCCAGCCCACGCTCTTGTCACTATTGGTTATGTTTTGTTAAGAAGCTGGCTTTTCTTCCATGGGGATTTATTTTACTTAGTTGCCCTAAGTTTACACAGGACATGCCCTGCCCTGCTCACCCCTGAGATGAGCACAGGATGGGTGTTCTGCTGCCCAGGATCCTGTGTAGCTACACACATGATGCCTGCGCCTTCTTGTTAACATGCTGTACTTGTAAAATATGATTAATGGGTAGGTTTTATTTACCTCAGATATCAGGTAAATTGTTCTATCTCGAAGGAAAGCCTCCATCAGTTAGCAAGAAAGCTCTATTTCATAGCTGTAATCTTTGGGAATTGCAGCCTTGAAATACGACTTTTAAACATTAGTTGTGTTGCAACAACTTCACCCATCAAATCCATTTCTGTTTCCATCTTCCTGTTTACAACAGTCTTGAGAAATGAAGGCTTATATTTAAAATGCTTTCTTAGGATATTTTATTCTTATTTATTTATTTTCTTCCCCTTGTTTCTCAGGTCCCTTGGTGGCTGTTACTAAAAAATAAAAACAGCATCATGAAATGACCAAGGGAGACATTTTAGGGAATGGTTTAATAGGAGCTCATTTTTCATGCAATAACCATGGAAATACCCAATTTCCTATGGAGAAAGCCTTCACCTCCCTCCCAGGGCTGAGATGACACCAGTCACCACTGTCAGCAATGCTCCCACCACTCCCAACAGTGTCAGACCTCAGGTTGTCCCTATTGTAAATGACATGCAAAAGTACATGTAAGTGTAGGGGCTGTGCACAGTTCCAGCCCACTCTAAGTGGAGCATTTTATCCCCCAGAAGTCCATATCACACATGGTGTGTTCCCCACCATCGTCCACACCCTCGGGTGGAGTATTTTCCATTCCCATCTTTTAATGGGAATCTTTGAACCAGTGCTGCTCCTGTGGGAGTGGCAGTGGTGAGAAGGGACAGGAGAGGGCACTGTTTTACAGACTCTTTTCCCCATCCTGAGAATCACCCTTGTGAAACCCTTGGTGGGGAGGGCAGGGACAAGCAAGAGCACACAGAGCAAAGGGTTTCATCAGCATTTACTAAAGGAATCACACTGCGGACAGTGATCCCACTTTTGGAAGCAGTTGGCATTACTGAAGAGAAGAAAAAAAAAAAACTATACAGAAGAAGAAACTAATCCATTACCCAAAAGGATTTATTTTTTTTTCCCCTCTTAATTTTGAGTGTTAAAGCCAGTGATGCTTTACAGATGGGCCAGGATCTCATTTTTCCTGCTTATATCCAGGTCTCTGCCAGAAGCTGCAGTAGCAATTGTTTAGAATAAATATCCAACTCTGTCTTGAAATGAGGATACATTTATTATCCTTGTCATTGCTTCCCTCGAGAAATCCATTGGGTCATCCAAAGATTATCCAATCTGCTATCCAAAAAGGGAGGGGAGGTAATTTTTTATACATACAGATCACTGGTGTCTTCTCCACTTGCCGTTTTCAGATAAGCAGGGCAACTTGCTTCAGAAAAATCCCTATAGAAAAGGAATTTATTGGGAAACTTAAAACAAAACCCCCAAAACCAAACAGATTACCAAAAAAAAAAAAAAAAGAGATAGATAATCTTTGGCAAGGCCATTAGAAATCTTCAAGTCCTAGAACCTGTGATACTGAGTATGATCCCAAGACCTCCTATCTTCAGTGATCTCCTTTGTCAGTAGCAGCCAGGAGGGCACATGCAATGAGGGGTTCTATCCGGAGAGGAAAAGCCATCACAGAACAGTTTCTGGATGGGTGGGTTGTACTGCAAACAGCTTCATTCAACCTGGAGTTCCTGCTAGTTCAATCACATTACTTAGGTCATTTTTACAGGTTTTTGCCAGCATGTTTGGAATCCATACATCATCATGGCATTACTAGAGGTCATGTGGGGAGAGGTATAGAGTCATAGAATCATTTAGGTTGGAAAAGACCCTTAAAGTCATTGAGTCAAACTGTAGACTGGAATCCAACCGTAAACCATCAAGCCGTATGTTGCTGTTGTGTTTACACAAAGCCACGTGCATGATGATGTGGTTGTGCAGTATCCATTGAAACCTCCTTACAAAAGTCACCCTTGAATTAGGAGCACATTCAACCCAAGACTGAACATGTTAGGCTGGGCATGGGCCTTAAGTGGCTCAATATGACAAGTCAGGTCTTCAGTTTTTTTGTATTTTTGTATTCTGTGTCTTCTCCCCAACATCTCCACCCCCAGCCCTCCCAGACCAAGTTGGCTTTCACTTTGTGAAGGTGTAAGGTTTGCTGCCCCTGGTAGTAGAGAGGCACCACCGATAAGCACACACGTGACACTCGGGACAGGTGAGGTATGTTTGAACAAGGGGTGAAATACCATTGTGACTTGAGATTCAGGCTCTGACTCAGAATTTTATCTTCTCAAAGGTGCCACCTGCCCATTTTAAATGGCCCTGGAGCCTCAAGACTTGGCAGGAAATTCATTACTTTAATGCTGTTTGATCACTGTGCACTTTCTTGGGGCTTGAATCACTGCATATAAAGACTGGAATGGGTTACAGAGCTTTATATCCAAATGTTTTTCCATTTATGTCCAATTCTCTAGATCTGGGAATGAAACCTTTCTGCTAACGTGATGTGGTGGTGTTCTGCAGGTGGGCAACCTGGGAAGTGCCACCAGTGCTCCCTCCTTGATGTCATTAAGCTCCTGGGCAGTCCTGGGATCTGTAATGGTGCAGTGGGAGCTCTCTGGTAGCAGAAAGATGCAAGGACATGATATTATGGTGAGTTAGTAGCTGATCACTTTGCCACTCTTTGGATGGAGTCCATCCTCTGATTTGGTATCTGCCATCAGTTTAGGGGTAGGACCACCTTACACAGTTGTGTTTGAGTTACCCTTCGGTGTACTATGGTTATCAGATTGTTGCTTTTACTTCAGTGTCTCCTTGGGGATTTGCCCTGGATTTTTTGTTCCACACCTCTTGTTAGCCTCACCTTCACCACTCCACTATTTTATATGAGAAAGTTACTTCTTCTTTTGCAAACTTGCTTCTAATTAAAAGAACCCTTTTTGAAACATGTGTGTCCTTAGTACTTTTATTTTGGGGAGGGGAAAAAATATTTTCCAGCCTTTTCTGTTATTTTAGGCTTGAAGAAGTTTATGGGTGTCTTGCCAGCGTGCTCACGAGTTAACAGCTCAGGATGATGAAAATGTAACAGGGGCTGAAATTCTTCGCTGTTAGTTCTGGACTGTAAAATCTTATAATCCTCCGACGCTTCTTAGCTAAAATCACACTCAAATAGTTTCCACACAAAATTTGATCAGCCTTAAATACTTTGTTATTTGGTGGTAATAAAAGTTCTCCAGATCCTTAATACAGGAGAGTTGAAACCCATTCAGAAATGGAAACTTGTGGGGCCACCATGTTATATGCCTTTGTTCTCACAAATAATATTTATCCTGTTCTGCAGGGTTGTAGCAGTGGTTAATTGGTTGCAACAAACGTGCTGATGCTGGGGAGGCCAGGCCAGATCCCAGCTGGTGGAAACCAGGGCAGCTTTGTTATTCCAGAGTGGTTGTTGGTGCCTTCCACCAGCTGAGCATCTGGCCTAGAGAAGTAAACTAAACACAGGCAGGTCAGCTACAGCTTTGGTGGGAGAAATGAGGGCGAGAAATCAATGTTTTCCAAGTGGGAGAAGGGAGGGGAAAAAAAAAAAAGTCAAACTGCTGAGGAAAGAACTCATATTCTTCTGCTCCTGAAAGGGATATTATAAATAATGCAGTGTTGTATAAATACAGGCAGCCTTCTGCGGCTGGTAGCTTGTAATAACCCAGAGGTATCAATGTACCCATTTTGAAGATGAAAATCCTCACGCCGTAGAATTTTGTGAACGAGACATTATTCTACAAAATTGCCATAAGATGTAGAAGTGGTTTTTTTGAGGTCATTTGGCTCTGAAGTGTATCACCCTCCTGCTTCCAGCCCTTACTCTTCTCAGGATGAGTATCCTCCGCACATGTTTTTGTGGTTAGGTTTGGAGCACAGACATAAACATGGGAGTGGATGGGAAATCTGCCATGGCATTTGTAGCCTAAACAATACCATCGAAAACAGATTGGCTTCCTGCCCTGCCCTGAACAGCAAAAGCAATGGCTTGACTGAATTGAGTCATCTGGGCTTTCATTACTGACCCTTTTCCTGCTATTTGTCTCATTTGTTTCCTCCTCTTCCCTCTGCATTTTTGCTCCAGGGTTATTTACTTTTCTCCTTGCTCCTTTTATTTGCATTTTTTTTTAAAAGCCTGCCTCTTTTTTTTTTTTTTTTTTGGTGTGCTTTACTTTTTTATTTTTTCTTTTCTCCCTCGCCAATTATTTTCATTTCAAACCTGCATTTCCCACAAAATCAAAAGGAACTTTATCTGCACACATGTTTTTGTTGGGGTTTTGTTGGGATTTTGTTCACTTCCACTGTGCCTCAAGAACCAGGAGTCCTTTTGCCTTGCTGTCTGGTTTCCTTGGAAATGCAGGGCACGTCCCTCTAAGCCAAGACGATGTGGCCACAGACTTCCCAGGCCAGTAGGTATCTACCTTCATTAAGTAGGCAATTGGTATGTTCATCACTGTTAATGAGTTAGGCTAATTCTAAATCAGATGACTCTGACGTGCAAAGTCATTCTGCAGGTTTTACAAGGCAAATTTCTCAGCAGTGCTGAAACCCCAGTGAAGTCATTTGCAGAATCGGAGAATCTGCACCTATATATGGAAAACTGAGCCAACTGCAAGCTAGCGTTGCGTGATGATGACTGTGTCAGAGGAAGAAGCAACCGATGGCCTTGATGTCATTCAAAGGTACTTCCCTGCATTGTGCAACTTCTCAGGGGTTGAGTGCACCATTTGTGCTGATCTGGTTCAAAGCAACAGTGCCAAGAGTGGCAAAGCCATGGGTGCGTTCTTCACCCTGAGCCTTGATGATGTGAGTTCATGTCGATGCTTGCCCTTTGTACACTAATCAAGCAGTGCAGATAAGGCTAAAAAGGCAAATCTGGGAAGAAAAAGGCTGATCTGGCCTTGAGTCTCATGCCGAGAGTGAAATGTGATACAAGTGCCTTACAAACACAGGTGACCTCACTACAGTCTCCTTTAGTGGGAGGAAATTGAGGCATAGGCCAACTTTTACCTGCAGGACCAAGCTGCAGTTCGTGTGACTGGTATCAGTGTGCCCGCGTGGCCTTGACTGCAAATGTCCTCAGTGCAGGGCGAAGGGGAAACATCTTTCCCACAAAACAGCAGGATGAGTTATTTTTGGGTCTCTGTAAATTGTCTGTTTTCCAGCACTATCATTCTTACCCTACCAGGGGAACATGACTGACCTAATTAGAGTCTAATTCCAACAGTACAAGACTTACTTGTAAATACAACCTTTTTTTTTTCTTTTAACTTTGGGTTATTTTTTATGTATGCACAAGTGCACCTGATTGGTATAAACACCCCAGAGGTGGGGGCTATGGGAGGAGCAGAGCAGTTGGAGTCATTGGAGAAAGTGAACAATGGAAAACTTGGGATGAAGCAGGGCAACTTTCCTGCAGATTGATTTATTGAGACTGTGACTTGATCTGCTGGGAGTCTGTATCCTATGGGATTAAAACTCATGTAACCTGATGGAAATTAGGAAACGTTTTACCCCCCCCACACCATGGAAAAGACTGGTAGAGGAAGGATGCAGCATTTCAATCCTTCATCCAGCAAAAACCATCCAGGGTGATCGATGAAGACATTTTCATTGATCCGTCGCTGTCTCCACACCACAGAAGAAATTAAAGAGGTGAGAAAAAGATGCTTGTGTTCAATGAAGCCCATTTCAGGAAGCAAGTAAGGGTTAATCCAAACAGCCAAACACCTGGCTTTAGTTGCTATAGAAAAATCCTCCCAATGAGGCTGAGTGAGAAGCCTCCAGCACTACCTGCTTGGATTCTCAGGAGGGACTGTGCTGGAACATGCTCGGGCTGGCTCACATCCAGCACCCGCTGATAGGGAGCCCGTGATACTGAATGAATCATGTGCCAAACAGCTTCATCCCTGCCCTTAGTCTGTGCACAGAATGTACCCTGGAAAAACAACCAGAGCTCAGGCACCAGAGACAGAAACGATGGGCCAAACTCTGCCCTTGGGCAGCAATGCTGCTCTGAGTGCTGGGTCTGGCTGAGCAGAGATCTTGGCTCTAAACTGGATTACACCCACTGGGCTGGTTTTAACATATGTCCTCATGAGATAGGGTGGGTTTGGAGGTAAGGGGATTATGGTACAAAGAGCTGTGTGTTGCATGTTTAACGCTGATGTCTTTAAGGCTGTGTGATGATTTTTGTTTGTTTTCTTTTTTTTTTTTCCCCCAGCTTGACTTCTAGTTTGGAAGTGGGTCAGCAGAAATTGAGGTCATTGCTAATGTGGCAATGCCACTTCACTTTCTGGAAAGCACCGGCTGCTTCAGCAAGTGAGCCTGAGCTACCAGCTGGGAGGTGTGAAAAGACAGAGAAGTTCTTCTCTGGTATGATGTGAGACAGGTGAAGGAGAGGCTGTCCTTGGAGGAGCGGGTGTCTGAGCGCATGGGGAGTGCACACAGCACTGTCCCCTCTGTGCTTTCTGTAATTAGTTTTATGCTGCAGTGCTGGCTCCGGCTTATAATTTTCCATCTTTGCTCAGAAATTATAGAGGAGTGAAAGGGAGATGAGTTTCAGCTGTCAGTGCTTCAGGAGCATTCAGCAGCATTGCTGGCTGAAAGGAACAACGTGGTCGTTTTGCTCTGCAGAGGTCTCAGAAATACCCAGGCATGAAGCAGCATGTGTTTCGGGCTTGGTGGGGAGGAAGGTAGAAACCAGTGCCAGCCTTCGGTCATTCCCCGGCTGCTGGAGCTCTTTGAGGAAGTCATACATCTGGTGCTTTCCCATTTAGTCCTTTCAAGAGGCTCATTTGAGAGCAAGGTTTGAAAGGAAGAGACAGAAATAAACAGCTTGTGATCCCATTTGTGGGACAAGAGGAACATAAGAAGGGAATCATTAAAGATGGGACAATCAGTGAATAAAGCCTGTTTTTTAACAAGGCTGACATTTTGCTGTGTCTGTTAGAAGACCGTTGTGTGTTACAACGTGACTCCTTCTATAGTGTGTGGAGGAAAGGAAAACCTTTGGGTCTACAATACAACAGCTAAAGAAAAAGCCTGAGGTGCAGCAGAGAATGTGTCTCTTGTCTTCTACCCACTGGTCTGTGTCCATGCAGGACTTCTCTCCCCTTGGCCTCGTTCAGTCCTACCAACCAGATGGTGGTAAAATCACCTTGTCTCCAGGGAGGACCTTGTAATTAAATATATTTTTGTACCCCTCTCTCTAGGAGCTTTTATAAACAGAAGGGGATTTTGTTTGTCAGCCCTGCTTCTCTGAAGTTCTGCATGAGGTTTAATATCATCTTTTATGCCCCATCAATTCAGTCATTGTTTCCCCAGATGCTCTAAGATGTATCATCCTGCTTTTACAGCTACTGACACTATCAGTGACTGTGGCCAGATGTCAAAGCTCAGATCTCTTTCTGTTTGTCTTAACCATGGCGACCATCAGCTTTTGAATCCCCATCCTCAGTGGAGAGGAGAGGAGCACAGGGTGCTGGCTGCAGCAGAATGGTGCTGTGCCCCAGAATGACAACAACACAAACACAGGGAAAGTGTCCAATGCATGAAAGGCAAGCACTGCTGCGATAAGGAGCAGCAGATAGCATGTGAGTTAATACTGAACCGGGATTGTTGCTGGGGTAGCGTGGCAGGAGCAAATACACCAGGAGCCACCATGGTGTGACAGACCACGTGGTGGCCAGTGGATGAGTGTGGGAGGCATGTGGGGTCATGGCTTTGGTGATGTCCTGGACCTGTGGGAGATCCTGCAGTGGGAGAAGCAGGGGTGACACTGAGTCGCTCCTCCTCTCCCCACGGTATAAGAATATAGAGTCTTCTAATAGCACTGTGCATATTGCCAGGGCTCCCACAAGCCTCTTTAGAGTCCTTGGGTTTTCTTATTAATGGAGAAAGCAACAACACTGTGCTGGTGTCAGAAAGAAGGGCAAGGTCAGAGAGGCTGAGGCCACGTCTGCTCATGACCTGGAGGAGGAGGTTCCATTTGGACCACTCTGAGTTCTCCATAGGTACAGGTCATTAACCCTGGAAACATCACTAGGGCGGTAAACCCTCTCTGTCTTCTGATATATAGCTGTGCCCTAGTCCAGGGCATTGAAGAGGTCACTGGCTGTTGATGTGACTCTTGCCAGTGGGGTTTAATAGCTCTCTCTGAGACATTTCCTATTAAATAAATTATTCTCTAAAATCGGAGAGGGGGAAAAAAAGGTGGTAATTTTGTGAAACAGGTGAAATTAGAAGAAGCTTTGATGTCAACTCGCAGGCTGCTGCGTTGTTTCTCACATGTTTTAGCTCATTGGCTGCACGAGCACGGTGGGGAGCACTTATCACTCCTTTTTGGTACCACAGGATGTTTTTCTTGGGTCACCAGTGCAAGACAGGCGAGAGCTGTGTAGCCCAAATGCAGGCAACTTTCTTCCTTTCTCCTAGACAAGGAGCTGGGATGCTGCCAGCAGCCCCACCTGCAGCACTGTTGTGTGGTTCACTTACCCACAATCCTAAAAGCCTTTACATGTTACCAGGAAATATGATCTGGAGAGCCTCTGCCTCTGCTTTATCCCTCCTGGGTGCCATTTCAGTGATATTCACCTTAAAAAAAATAGCCTCGGTAAGTACATTACCATCACATTTAGTCCAAAGGGCTGTGTAAGTATAAAAGCATCACTTTAATACATTCAGTTTGTATAAAATTATACAACAGTGAGTGTTCAGGATCTCCCCACCTGCAGCTCTGAGTTGTGGTAACAATTTTGGTTGGGAGGTGGACTTTTTATCAACAATGATGTTCTCAAATCTGTGGAACTAGGGAGACAATGGTGCTTCAAGAGATGTGAAAAACTAAAACAAAACTCAGGTAAGAAAGGAGTTTGCAGGAGTTCACCAGCCACATGTGTAACCCATGGATGTGACTTCCAGTGGGGATGCTGCAGAGCCAGGCTCAGGAACATCCCCACCACCAGCTCTATGGGGTTTCCCTCCAGAGTGCCTGTCACCATAGGGTCACAGAGAGGGTGGCAGAGCACATCACCACCAGGAAGAGAAGTGCTCCTGATGTGAAATGGGACAGGGGGATGGTGTCACTGTACCCCCTGCTCCAGCTGTGTGATGGAGCGCTGTGGGTTTGATCAGGCTCTGCATCCTATCTTCTCCTTAGACTGTCATCTCTAGATCAGTAGATCTACTTTGGACAAATAAGCAATTTCCTTGCATACAAAGTTGCTGCACAGTTTATTTACTTTTGGGGGGGGCTAGCTTAGGTCCTTGCTCTCCTCTGATGTCTGGCTTTACCCCAATTTCCATCTCAGAGAGGAGAAAATACTGGACTACAAACCTACTTCCCACTGAGAAGTGAAAACGGCTGTTAGCAGAGGTTATTGGAAAATCAAAGGTATATGGTGAGGGAAAAAATGCAGCTAATCCTGGCAAGGGAGTTATTGCCCCAGAACCTGTTTTTTCCTGCCTCTCATTGCAGATTTTGATGTCATTCTGGTATGGAACCCATGAGATGGGGGAACTGGCCTTTGGATGCAAAGGTAAAAGTTAACTCTGAGGATATGGTTGCTTCAAGGTGTCTTAATAGGGGAAAACCCCATCAAATGGAGAATGAGGTTCCTGCTGGAGCACACTGCCAGGGTTCAGCTCTTCAGAGCAGTCTGGGACAGCAGGAATCAGGCACGCACCTCCAAAACCCAAAGATGTTGTCCTATCCAAAATGGTAGCACTGCCTCTTGACTCTTCCACATGGGTGTGGAGGTGATTCTTGGACCCTTTGGCAGCTTGGCACCCACTGGATGTGTTTAGTGAGGCAAAATAAACGTTTGGCTCAAGGCAGAAACCACTGCTGACCTGTGGGGATAGCCACACGCAATCTGCGTGAGCTGACTGGCAGGTAATTGCAGAAGCACTTGGGTTTCCTCAAGGCTGAGTGTGCCAAAGGCAGAAGAGCGATGAGTGGTGCTGGGGAGCATGGTGTGCATGTGAGGTTTTCAGCTGGGTCTCATAAATCACTATAAGTAATAACTGTAATAATAACAATAATAATAAAATAGAATAGTAATTGTAATGTAAAGGAATATAACAAAAAAAAAAAGGGCGGGGGGGGATAAACCAAATTGAAGACAAATTATGCTCTGAGCAGAAATAGGTACCTCCTGGCCAACACCCCCCAGTTTATATACTGGCCATGATGTTCTCTGGTATGGAATATCCTTCTGGCTAGTTCGGGTCAGCCTGTCCTGGCCATGGTCCCTCACAGATTCTTGAGCACCTGCTCAGTGGCAAAGTATGGGAACCTGAAAAATCCTTGCCTTAGGATAAGCACTACTTAGCAACAACTAAAACATTGGTGTGTTATCAACATCATCCTCACACTAAATCCAAACCATGGCACTGTACACGGCAGCTACTAGAGAGAAAATTAACTCTATCCCAGCTGACACCAGGACAAGAGGACATGGGAAAGGGGACTGCGCTGGACAGCACAAATGAGGACACTTGTGGCTCTTCCCAGTGTAATGGGGACAAAGGACACCACGTCCTGACCCACCCCTACAGCCGCCTGCCAGCGTGGGGAGTTTGCACATGTAGCTAAACTGGCCGGAGGCTTCACTGCACAATCTGCTGGTACGTGTAATGCATTTTCCCTGTTTCTCCGGTAGAAAGCAGCTGGTCCCGTGTGAGTGTCTGGTGGGGGACCTGCTGAGCTGCCTAAAGACAAACAGCAAAAGTCACCTTGTGCAGCCCCATGCCTGAGAGCAAACAGAAAGTCCAGGGCAAAAAGGAAATGGGGACCTAAACACCACGGCTGGGGACTGCTGACGCTGGCTATCTCCTTGTGAGCACGATGCTCACCTTGTGAGCAGATTGCTCAGTTCTCAACATCTCCTGCCCACATGACCATGCCCTGGTGGCTTCCTGGGGCTCGGGCCACAGGCAGGTAATTCAGCAAAACTATCAATCCCCGCAGTGGTATGTCAGGCAGGACTCCCATCGGCTCAGGTGGGAGCACAGGCTGTGCCACCACGGGACCATAGCATTCTCCTCACCCAGTCTAAAGTCCAGAGGGCTCTGCCTGAGGGTACTGGACCATTTTCAACCTTCTGCAAGTGTTTTCCACCAGGTCTGTTTCTTCCAGGAGGGAAATAGGAGATGTGGGAAGACAAGATAAATGGGGATGGGAGGGGGAAGTACAAGGAGTGGTATATTTGAGCAGCCAGAAACCCCCCAGAAACTTGGGCGGGGGGGTGTGGACAGTAGCAGTTCCTTGGCCCTCCCAGTTATACCCCTCAATAAAAGCGATCCACCTCTAGGAGGAAAATTTAAATGTCACTGTGGGAACACCTTAGGATAACGAATTATATAATGCAGCATACAAAGATTTATGTGCTGTAAATGCATGTAACCAATCATATATGATTTGTTATTTGTTCTGTATATAAACTGCTGCTGTTCAAGCCCACGGGGGTTGGGTTTGCGATTTATTGCCCAGCATCCATTTCTGCAGAACTGAAAGAAAGCAAATCTCTCGATTCGGTGTGTCGATTGGCTTTGTACCCTGAGGAAAGGACCCTTTTCTGGGAGTCCAGAGGCAGGTGAACGAGGTAAAGGAAGGGGATCCCCTTTGCTATCTTCTCCTCTTTTAAAAACTATCCTTCCAGCAGTTTCGAATCTCAGGACGTGTGGGGCTGGGCATTTTATAGAATCATAGAATCCCAAGGTTGGAAAAGACCTTTAAGATCATCAAGTCCCATCAGATCTCAATCCAGGGAGAAACCTTCCCAAGGGTTAAAGTTTGAGCAACCCAGCAAACAAGACAACTCCTCCTTGACTGCCGTGTGATCCTGGCTGCGGCTAAAGGTCAGGGGGGTGAAAAAACCCCAGCAACCAAGACGGCGGGTGCGCAGGAGGTTTGGTGATCTCAGGATAGGCTGGGAGGCAAGATGGATCTCTTGCCAAACTTTTCTTTTGTCACTTGGCTGCTCCTCATCGCTTTCCTTAGCCTGCTGGTACTGTAAGTAGAGGCTGATTCCCCCTCCCCGGTGAGGGGGAGGAGAACCCAGCGCCAGCAGCTGGGGAGGGGCTGGGGCTGTCACCCTCGGTGGGAAGTGCTCAAGGACACCAATTAGTGCTCATAACTCGTCCCCGGTGCTACCTTCACGGCAGAGCCGAGGGCTGGTAACGGGGAGGGGGGGCTGCAGGGCTCCTTGTGCCCTCCTCCGTGCCAGCTGGAGGGGGAGGAGGAAGCTGGGCTGGAAGGGAAAGAAAAAGGAACTTCTTGGGGTTTTTGTGCTTTTCTCAGCAGATCCAAAAGGAGAAGTAATTTGCCTGGTTCAAACCGGCCGGCTGCGGAGGGGATAGGGTGTCCTTGGGCTCTGCAAGCTGGGTGATGCCTGGATCTGCCCGTGTGCTTGTGCCAGCAGAAGCCCCCGTTTAAACAGTTCTGTTGGCAAAACTGCTTATGTCACGCAGGGGAGCTGTAGCGAGCAAAAACTTCACTTTGCTGTTGGAATTTATGGCCCTGCTTGGCGGCTGCGCTGCTGTGGCTCTACCACCTGAGCATCGCAGGAGGTCTTTGCAAAGGCAAACACGCAGGCAGGTCTCAGCTGAAGAACTTAATCGTTCAGAGACCCCAGACCCCCTCTTCAGTCACTAGTCTGGGGAGCTAAACGAGGCCCCTCATGAGGTGCCCAGGCACACTGTATTTGCCTAGGCTGGACTGCAGCTTTTTTCAGCCCTCGTCTCTTATCAAAACATACTGAAAATCATCCTGTTCACCCCAAGTGAACCTGCATTTCTTGCAGGAAAAGAGAGTGTCCTCAGCAGCTCTGCTGCTGCTGGGACAGAATTTCAGCTCTCGCTGGGTGACTGGAGCCAGGCATTTAAACTGCTCACTGCCATCAGGATGAAGAATCCTCTGTTTTCATTGCATAAATGTATCTCACATGCTCTTTGCTTGGCAGTTATGGAATATGGCCCTTCTGGGCCTTCAAGAAGCTGGGCATTCCCGGGCCACAACCTGTGCCATTTTTTGGAAGTTTACTGGGGTACCGGCATGTGAGTACCAGTAGCTGCTGCTCTGTAGCTGCCTTAGAATCTTACTTGTAGCTGGTACTGCTTTTCCCATCCTTTGGGCATCTCTTTGCCTCTGATTCAGCTGGGCAGAAATGATGCTTACAGGTCAGAAACTCTTCGGCCACATAGAGAACAGAAAAATTCAGGCTGACCTGAATGAGATGTGCTGTGTTTTTCAGCTACTTTGTAGTTTAAGTTATTAGTTTTTCTCTGGATTTCTACCTGCTTCCCAGCAGCTGAACTTCTGTTGGAAACAAAGAAAAAAAAAAATAAAGTACTGGAGAGATGCCTAAGACTGACAATTTCTGAGAACTGTGTGTTTCTTTGGGCTGTCCCCATGAAGAGGCTAAATGAGCCCCAGCAATGTCTTGTCCATGCTGTTGGGCCAGCCTGAGACTAAGCCAGAGGAACAGACTTCTAAATAAAACTCAGTTATTGCCAAGTTTCCAAACCTTACTAGCTAACTAGGTAGTAGCTGGTCCCAGATAACTGCAAATGCAGACAAAATATACCAGCTTCAAAGAAAGAGGTACTTTAGCTTGTATTTGCTGAGTTCACAGCTTGCATGTGGTCTCTTGGTTGATGCATGGTGAGTGTTACGTGTCCCATAAGTTTCATCCTTATGTGTAACATCAGTTAAAACCTTAATGGAAACAAAGCAAAACAGAAAAGCCATCATCACTCTGGTTCAGTAACTGCAGTGGAAGATCTCATGAGGACAAGGCAGTAGCAGCTCTGACTTGTAGAGCTGAAGATAAAGGACACCCTGGGATCTAGTTCTGCCTGCTAGCTCTGCTCGCACTATAACGATGTACTCTGTCGTATTTTGTCTTTATTACATTTTTAGCTCAAGTTGGCTAACAGAAGTTGAAAGTGCTGTGCTTTTGTTGTTGGGGTTTTTTTCCTTCTCAACTCTCTTTTTTTCCCTCCAGTGCAAATGTTTCCTAAGTGTCTAGATGGCTCCTAAGAGCTACCATGCACCCCTCAACCTCTGCCACTCACAATGGGTCTGTGGGGTGCACTGCACTGCCAGCTGTGACCTGCTCTGATGGCTCTGTGCTGGCTAACTGCTCGCTTCTCCTTTCTTCTTTTGCAGGGAGTCCAGAATTTTGATCAAATGTGTTTTGAAAAGTATGGCAAAATCTGGGGGTGAGTTTCTTCCTGCAGAACAAAACTGCCTTTTTGGGGTGCTCCACAGCCCCAGAATAGAATGGAAATTCTCCACCATGTCTTGGCACTGTAATTGCAGCAGTGACAGCTTGGGAAGATCCAGCTTCATCACTGGGAAAGTCTCCAGCCATCTCTCCAAGGCTTTTCTCCTGCTGGGAGTTCAGTACGGTGCAAGGCTGGGATTATGGTAGCCAGTTTGTGGGGGTCATTTGCTTTCAGAAGCTTTGAAAATAACCTCCACTGCTTGATGTCAAACTGAGCCTCATGCCTTTGAAGCTGCTCTTCTGTCTGTCTTGAGCAGAAAGCAAGCTGCAGGCTGCCACGTTGTTTTTCATCTTGCTCCCTGCTTATCCCAGAGCCAGGGCACAAGGTACCTTTCAGTGTGCCTCCCTGCTCCTTGCACAGCACCGGGTTTGTGCCAGGGCCTCTTATCCTGCTCCTGTTGAGAACCTCTCAAACCAAAGCAAAATTGTTGTGCAAAAACAATCCTAAGAGACTTCACGAAACCCAGTGCCTTTTTTTTTTTTTTTTTCTTTTTTGGAAGATTAAATGTTCGTGAGTCTCTTGAAGACAGCAGCTTCCCTCAGCTGTGGCCCAAGGCTCCCTGCCCTTTAGCCCACATCTTGGCTTTTAAGTTTTCCTATCTCTGTTGATCGGAACATGGAGGAGACAGATGAGTTTGTCCCCCCTCATTGCCTCCTAGGCCAAGCAGAGAAATCTCTGTACCCCACAGGTAGGCTATGTGGTGTGGATTTATTGACTCCAACTACCAGTTGCAGAAGCAGAGCTCAGACAGCCCAAGTGCAGGATCAGTGTCACGGCAAAAGCTGCTTTTATCTAAACACATACTGCTTTGGCAACTCTTTAGCACCACAGATGATTGCTAGAAATGCTCATGCTGTCTGTGTTTGCCACTTTCTTTCCCTTTCTCCTCTTTCACCACATAATAAAACAGTTTCAGCCTTATCCTTTCAGGTGTTTTGTCAGGGAGGACTCAGCTGGCCCAAACCCTTTGGGCTCCTGCAGTTGATGCCATGGCTCTGGCCACAGACAAAGCAGGCTGTCTTTGCTCCAACTGACTGTGAGAGATGCACTGACTGTGGGTTTCTCTTGGCTTAGGATTTTTGATGGCAGACAGCCTGTGCTGGCCGTTTTGGACCCCATCCTCATCAAAACTATCCTGGTGAAAGAGTGCTATAGTATTTTTACCAATCGCCGGGTAGGTATCTAGTCCTGTGCTTTGCTCTCCAGTACAGAGCAGACAGCAAGAAAGAAAGAGTTTCTTTTTGGGTTCTGTTCTCCTTCTCTGGGTCCTTCAGCAAGTAGTTGCTCTCTGTTGTGCCCCAATTTATCAATGGTGCCAACAACAAAAATCTGCTAGGGAGGTGTAGAGGCCACTCTGGCTGGAACAGTGGGATTTCAGCCTGGACATATCTTAGGGCTGATTTCATTATTGATTCTTACACTTCTGTTTCCATTTCCATTGTCTGCTGGTTGAGGTAGAGCTGATATGACTTTCAGAGCCAACACTCCACAGTGTGGGGTTTTTTTTTGTATTTCTGGCATGTGGAAGGGGGTTGGAAACCTTCACCATCTCCATGTATAACTGTGTCCCTTTTGCTGTAACATTCTCCCTGTGCAGAACTTCCGTCTGAATGGGATCCTGAAGTCTGCCCTCAATGTGGCTGAAGATGAGACATGGAAAAGGATTCGTTCTGTGCTGTCTCCAACCTTCACCAGCGGGAAGCTGAAGGAGGTAAAGCAGAGACCACTGGTATTTTGCATCAATATCTGTGGGAGGACTGGGCTATTTCTGAGCATAGGCCTTCCCTTCAAATGAGGAAGTCACCCCATTTGTCACATCCATTAGCACCTGAGTTGTTGTGTTCCATGCAGCAACACGGGGTGGGAGTCAGGAGAAGGGTATGAGGGATGAAATGGCACACAAGGTACTGCAAGCTGAGGCTGTTGCCCTATGACCTGTATTTTCTTCTTGCTAAGCACATCACTCAGACCATGGGTGCCTATTTTCCATGCGCTCAGGAGCCATGTTCACTCCCAGCTGGAGTAGATGCTTAGCTGGAATGGGAGCCTCATGTGGGTTTTGGGAAGGGAATCCTGCTCAATCATAGCACATGATCTCTGTGGACTGGTTAGGAAAATGAAAGAAAGCAATGTCTTGAGGCTTGGAAATGGTATCTTCCCCTTGCCTGTCCTTCCTCCACAAGCCAGAGCCCTGGCCTGTCACAGAATTGCCCAGCCTTGTTTGGTGGAGGAGGAAGAGTCAACAGTGCCTTTTGCTTTGGTTTGCATTTCAGATGTTCCCTACCATTAATCACTATGGTGAAAAATTAGTGAAAAACATTGAGAAGAAAGTGGCTAACAATGAGTTCGTGACCATGAAGGAGTGAGTAACTGTGGAGCTGACAGGAAAGAGTTTGTATTCAGTGTGAGCAAGGGGCCATTTTAGAGAACCTTTTTCATGCTGCAGAACAGATCCCTTGTCAGCTATGGAGACAAGTTCCATAGTGGTCATGGGTATGGTATGTTCCTCCACGTTGGGCTTGTTTTGCACTGCTCTGCTCAAATGGAGTAACTATGCTCTGTTCCCTGTTTCATTTTACTGGGGAGGCATTTTGAGGAAGGTACAGAACCTGTTCCGGAAACCCTGCAAGTTGTGTTATTTTTGGATGTAATTCTTAGTCTCTTACAGATAGAAATCAGGATACAGTCTTTGTTACACCAGACTGCTGTTCAGTGCTTTCCAACTACAGCCTAGGTTTTTGACACTGAGAAGAATTGGGGGCTGAAAGCAATTGAGGAAGGTTGGGAAAATACAGAATCATAGAAACATCTAGGTTGGAGAAGACCTTCCAGATCATCAAGTCCAACTATTAACCCATAATCACAGTTACTGCTAAATTAGGATTGGACCTCCTGTGTTAGGACTCTGCATTGAGTCCTGGATTAAAAGAGATTCCCTCTCTCAAGCATTTTTCCTAGATGAGCTCTTATTCACTACTCTGGTTGAGTTCATCCCATTCACTCTCGCTTCTTTCCTACCTAGCATTTTCGGAGCCTACAGCATGGATGTGGTGACCAGCACTTCTTTCAGTGTGCATGTTGACTCCATGAGCAACCCCAGCGACCCTTTTGTCACCAACATTAAGAAATTTCTCCAATTCAGTTTCCTAAACCCTGTGTTAATATTCTTAGGTATGACATACCTTGTCTCATACAGTCCTGAATCGATGTCAGAGGTGGTGACCACCTGCATTTCCTGGTAACTCCCTTAGTAGCTTTGAGTTGTCTTTGCCATGCAGGAGATGCTCAGCACTTTGCAGGATTGGAGTCACCCTAGCAGATCTGTAGAAACAGTTCCCCACGGAAACCACGGTCAGGATTTTTATAGCCTGTGTGGGTCTTTGCAGCACCCTGCTAGAAGCAGGGACCCTGTTTGCAGAGAGGTGATGGAGAGCTCCTCTGACACAAGGGGCTGCACTTACTGTGGCATTGTGGCTACATAGGGATATGTGGAGGAGATTCACAAGTGTTACTGCTTACCAGCCATGGGTAGGTAAAAAGAGGGCTGAAGGCAACAAAAAGCGATTTTGGGGGTCAGAGTCCAGATTTACTCCGCTCCTTTCTATGCTTTGTGCCATTTTTTGATTTCTTGGGTCCCTTTGAGCTAAAAGATGTACATTTATCTCCTTCTAGTTCTGTTCCCCTTCATTATCCCAGTGCTGGAAAAGATGAATGTGACTCTGTTACCCTCAGAGGTCATGGACTTCTTTAAGGGTGTCTTCATAAAATTGAAGAAGGAACGAGAAAAGGACAGCAGTAGGGTGAGTCCAGTTCAGGAGGGCTTTTCTCCTCACCATGCTGTTCTCCTGAGTGCAGGAGGGAACTGGTGGCATCTTTAGAAGCTGTGGTGTATCACCTCCTGTCCGTAACAGCTCCCAGCTAATCAAACTGGGGGAGGGCTAAAAACATGCCCTGTCTCAGCTTCTACATGGAGAAAGTATCTGTATTCATAGAGGGTCTCCAGTCTGAACCTTGGTGTGCACTGAAGCCATACGCCTGCCTCTGGGGCTGTGAATGAAGCTGGTGTGTTAGCAGGGAGCTTTTGCTGGACAAGGTTTGTCTTCTCCCCACTCACTTCTCTGACTGCCTCTGTTTCTCCCCAGGACCGGGTTGATTTTCTGCAACTCATGATTGACTCGCAGAACTCACATGAGAGCTCCAAGTCTGCTGAGACCGACTCGTGCAAAAGTATGTCTCGAGATCTGTCCTCCTCTCAACAGAAAGCAGGGTAGTTACTCATGTGATTAGAGGAAGGAAATAGGAGAGGATTTTAGTCATTAATCCTATGGGAAATTCAAAATCTCTGTAGCGGGGATGTAATGATGATTATCACATGTCAGTCATATTTTATTATATATCATTTCCTGGGGAAAATCCTGAGATCTGCTTGTGCAACAAAGAGCAAACAGAATGACTATCTCCTTACTCCCATTTCCTATTTTATCTTCTCTGAAGGCCAGTGTTGTTGGCTGTATTTCATGAAGCACACAAAGCACATATGCTGCAGGTACCTCGCTCCCCTGTGAGCTCATCTCTGCTCCTTACCCGAGGTAAACTGTTAGATTTAGAAAACAATGGCTCAGCCCAGGCATAGTCTCAGTCCATCAACATAAATAAGTCAGGATGCTCGTAAACTTCTGAGGATTTTGCAGGACACCCTGCACTGTAGGCTGCATCCTGGCAGCGCTCACACACTGCTGCAGTACCAGCCTGAAATCCTCTGTTGTCCTTACTGCCACATTACACTCAGGACTACTAATGCCTCAGCAGCAGAAGGCTCACCTAAGGGCTTAGAGGAGCTGCTGGACATCTCTTCATCTCTTAACTTTTCCTGGCATGTGCCTCTCTATTTTTTTGGCTGAGGAGCATGGTCCCAGAAGATAGCAGAGACTTTTGGAATCAGGCTCAGGCTCCACGTACCTTGATTCCGCTCTGGAAGAAAGCAACGTAACACTGTTGTGCAGCAGTACACCAGTGCCAGGCCCACCCCTTTGTGGTACTGGAGGGTTAGCTGGATGTTTCTCTTACCAACTGTGGAGTAGACATGAATAGTGTTACCTAGACTGACAAGTGGAATCCGGAATTCCCAAGGGTTAATCGCTGTAGTTTTCAGCTTCTTTTATGTGCTTTTATGCCTCTTTTCAGCATTAAGTGATGAGGAGATTCTGGCCCAGGCTCTTATCTTTGTCTTTGCTGGTTATGAGACCACCAGCTCCACGCTCAGCTACATATCATATAACTTGGCCACTCACCCTGATGTGCAGCAGCGACTCCAGGATGAGATCGATGCAAACCTGCCCAACAAGGTAGAGGAGGGTGGGGAGATCACAGAATGGTTCAGGTTGGAAGGGACCTCTGAAGATCATCTTGTCCAAACCCCCTGCCAAAGCAGGGTCACCCAGAGCAAATTGCCCAGCATCACATTGTCCAAGCAGGTTTGGAATCTCTCCAGAGGAAACTCCACAACCTCTCTGGGCAGCCTGGGCCACTGCTCTGGCACCCTCACAGCAAAGAAGTTTTTCCTTATGTTGAGACGCTGGGGTTGTTCTCACCTGTGCCTTGTAGACCCTGAGTCAAAAGCCAGGTTGGAAACAAAACAGAGTGGAGGAGGTGCTGGCACTGAGATTTCCTCTCCTTCGGTCTCTGGTGCCCTAAAGGGGAAGTTTTGGTGGGGTTTTGGGGTGGGGGTGCAAGTCGTGTGTTTGTTGCCACCCTGATTCTGCTCCCCAGGCTACTCCCACGTACAACGCCATCACGCAGATGGAGTATCTCGATATGGTGGTGAACGAATCCCTCCGCCTCTTCCCTCCCGGAGGCCGGATTGAGAGGGTCTGTAAGAAGACAGTGGAGATCAACGGTGTGATTATTCCAAAGGGCATGGTGATCGTGATCCCAGCCTATGTGCTACATCGTGACCCAGGGTACTGGCCAGAGCCAGATGAGTTCAGGCCTGAGAGGTGAGGGCCAGGTCAGGGGAATAGTTGCACACTCAACCTCAGCCCTGGGTGTGGGAATGGCAGCAAAAGTGGGGAATGCATGATTATAACATTTAAATTAGGCATTTATCATTGTCTGACATCTAGTCCCAGCATTACCGTGAGGGGAGTTTTATGATCTACATCCATAAACTGTGCATGGAATTTAATTAACTGCATTGAAGGGAGCAACAGTGAGAGCAGCTCCCAGCAGCTGTAACACTGAGGGGTTTATGGCCAGATACTAAAACAAGAGCCAATGGGTGACTGGCACAATGCCGTGCAAATCAGCAGTGGAAGGGCAAAGACAGATAGGAAATAAAACTTAATTTTTCAACTGAAGTTATGAAACAATCCTTGCTTAGGAGTCTCTGTCAGATCCTCCAATAGCTCCATCCTTACTCTGGTTGAGAAACCAGGCATGAGTAATTGGACGGGAGGTCTTTAGGGATCACTGGCCTTGCTGGGAGTGTATCAGAGGGATGTGCTGGTATCTTGGTAGTGAGACACTTAGCACCGTGTCTCGGGATGTATGGCTGGGGTTTGTACCTAGACCCCATGTACCGTGAATGAAAAGCTTTCTGACATGAAAACTTAACTGATCACTAAGAAGTTTTACTGAAAATGCTCTGTGACAAATTTCTCTGTGAAGCTGATTGTTCTTGCCTGTTTTTCATGATGAGGAGAGGAATGGCTGGTGTGTTTCAAAAGCAACCCTGCCTTTAGTCACGCAGGGGGAGAACGTCTTTGTGATCGCTCAGTCCTTTGATCTAAAGGGAAGACGTGAAGCAGTAGACCTGTGTGGTTTAGGGTTTGAAATCTGGGTTCAGTTCTTGAGCTGAGAGGGAGTTCTGAGAAAAGAGTAGTTATGAAATCCATTAGCATAGTTCAGGTATTCCCTGTTCACCTGATGCACCTGGAGATACACAACCAACTCCAAGCAGCAGGATAAAAGCAGAAGCATAAGGTATCTATTGAGACAGAAATAAGGGACGTAGCTGGGTTCTTCTAATACACACAGAAACACAAAAAGCTCTTGCCTTCCCAGACCCTTCATCACTTCAGATCTGAAAGATGACAAATCCTGGAACTGTAGCTCTTTCTAACTTACTTTTTTTTTTTTTTTTGGTTGCAATCAGGTTCAGTAAAAAGAACAAGGAGTCTATTGACCCCTACACCTTCCTGCCATTTGGGGCTGGCCCAAGGAACTGCATAGGAATGAGGTTCGCTCTCCTCGTCGTGAAAGTGGCTTTGGTCGTCCTGTTGCAAAACTTCACATTCAGAACCTGCAAAGACACTCCGGTGAGGATATGGCACAATGTGTTTCATTATCTGCCCTTTAGTCCCACTGAAATGGTTCTGCACACTCTCTTTTGCCTACATCTCAGGACAAAGAGGGAACTGTCTCTCATGAACAGTAAATTCCTCTCTTCCCTGAGGAGTTCAGAGACTGCTAGCTTCAGGACCACTGAAGCTTGCAACCTTGTCTGCAGACTTGGCTTTTACTCCTTCACGCAGAGATCAGGGAGGAAGATTTCACTGTGGATTAGAGAGGCATAGGGGAATAACTCTAGTTAAATCTTCTCAGGTAATTTAAATGTTTCGCCACAAATCAGAGAATCATAGAATGCTTTGGGTTGGAAGGGACCTTAAAGATCATCCAGTTCCAACCCCCTGCCATGGGCAGGGACACCTCCCACTAGAGCAGGTTGCTCAGAGCTCCATCCAACCTGGCCTTGAACACTTCCAGTGATGGAGAAAATACTGGTAGATTTTTTTTAATCCTCTACAGAAGCAAATTTAATGGTGGTAGAATATGTCAGGCTGAAATCCCTGAAGACTTCTGCCTCTTCAGATGCTTTTAAGTTGTGGGGTGCTCTCTCCCCCATGGTGCACTGCCAGTCTGCCTCAACCACCGTAGGAAGATCCTGCTGCAGAGAGCAGAAAGGGAATATCCCCACAGCCTGCTCCAAAGCTGTGCTTTGCCACATGAACGTGGCTCTTCTCTGCGAGAACTCCCAAACCACAAAAATTCATCTCTTAAGGGCCACCAGACCCTTAAAGGGGAACAGTCTTTAACATGGCAGCTCCCTATGACTCAGAGGCAGGTAGCACTGTGTTTGGTGTTTGCTTCCAACCCCAAACCAGCCTTGTGGATTGATTGCCATAAAAGGTGTTGCCATTAATACATTTTCTTCATGAGGTAAGCTTCAGAAATAGAGCTGTGGGGGCAGCAAGTGTATTCAAAGGACATTTGTTGTAAGAAACAGAAATATCCTTATTAAATTATTACTTGGCACGAGTGCTCAGCTGGAATCTCTGCAGATTCAGATTGCAACTCAACTAGTAACCTGGAGGTGAAAGACTGTAATAGTCCATTAACAATGCGGTGACCTATCCACCCTCCCCCAAGTCTAATGACATTTTTCTAGTCCTCTGCAATCCATAAAATTGATTCTTTTTATAACTGCCTTTAATTAAAAGGAGACAAGTTAAATATGTATTGTATTATTGGTGCCCATAGGTTTATGGGGCTCTTTCAGCCCTTTTTTCTACAGAAGATGTCATGTACATCAGATCAGAGCAGGAGGGAAAAATTCATGCCAGAGCATCCTTTTGGAATATGTCTATGGAAGCTGCAGCCTCCTCTTACATCTCCACTGATGGCACATTGGGCTGTGAGCCACGCTGCTTAAAGTTCCTGAAACAAAGCTTAAGGGGGTATGGGGATTTTAATATAGCTCATCAGGCTGGGCTTGTATTACCTCTGTCCTGATGGGGAGAAGGAGAACAGCATCAAATTGATGGAGGAGACTTGGTAAAACACTCCTCCCTCCCCTGCAAGATGACTCCCTCCAACACCAGTTTTAACTGTTGTTTTTATTCAGATTTCCAGCCCACCCTTAGGAAGCCCGTCACTTTGCTGTGCGAGGACGCTTTTTCTTCAGTACTCAGTCTGGGCAGCAATCTTGGTTTCGTTCTTCCTGGAGAGCTTATAGCTCCTCCAGCTCCCATTACGATCTAGCTCCCCTTAGTGCTGACACACTTCAGCATTAAACAGAATGGCACTGCTTGCCCTTCCTTAGCTGTGGCTCCCCGGATGAATTTTTTGCTGTATTTCCTTCCACATGCAGCCTGTTGATTGGTGCAGCTCTTCCTACCACACCATGTGAAAGCCAGAATGAACTAACCAGTTTATTCCAGAGCTGAGGGCTGTTAAATCCCAGCTCGTACCTGTTTTGCATGAGCAGTCGTGATAGTTCTGCTATAAGTATATCTGTGAATTAGGAGGTGCACTGAAAACAAGGGGTGGATCAGATGTATGTGGGCTGTAGGGGTCATCTTGGTGTCATGATTGTCCTTACTCCCAGCTTACATGGCTACTTTGCTTTTTTTTTTTCTTTTCCTCCTGCTTAAGATCCCACTGGTTCTGGACAAAAAATATTTCATGCAACCAAAGCAGCCCATCGTCCTGAAGATGGTCCCCAGAGCCAATGTGGAGAAGTGAAGGAAGCAGGAACAGATCAGAGACTCTTGTTTGATGGCACTTCCTCTAAATCTTGAGAGGAGACCCAGATTAATGTGTGCACTGTAGAAATGTCAGTGGTGTAACCCCCCCATTTCACGACCAGGGCTTTAAGGATTTGGCTCAGCATAATAACATGAGAATCATCCTAATGAAAACTAGCCCCAGATCTCCCAGTCCCAGTAGGCATTTTGCAAGACCATTTGCACTCAAGTTACTTGGGCATTTTTTTTTTTCTCTCCCTCTGAAGAGGCACTTTTCTAAGCAATTTGATTCCAGACACTGTCAGTCTCTCCTGGCAGTGTAATTTAAATCAAGATAGGGAGAGCAAATTGCACATAGTTAAGTAATGCTGCCGTTGCTCCTGTTCCTGCTGCCTGCTGGGTGACTCTGTATGTCTTCTGGTTTTATTCTCCTGGGAATGCAGAGTTGTCCAGGGCTATTTCCTCAGCTATGTGCTATGACCCTGACAAGTGTTAAAATGATCACATTCTTGCAGGAACGAATGCCTATGGCAAATTTTCTGATGCTGTTTTATTTAGATTTTCTTATGATTCTAAATGCTTTTGTGTGATTCAGAAAGCAGATGAGTTAACTGGAGGAAGCCTGAGACGAGCAGTTGCCCCTAATGACTGGAAAGTTGCAGAGTGGGAGGGAAGCACCCCACATGTTTGCTTATTTTACTGCAGGCATGCACCCATCTCCCCTAGAAGGGATTGTGAACATAGGCACCATCTATACTGCTATTATGACAATTTTTGGTCTCTGATTTATATTGGGCCATTGTAAGACCAACAGCTGAATTAATAGTGATGCAGGGTGCAGCACTGAAAGCCTTCAGATGTCCTGGAGAACCCTAGTCTGGAAGAAGGTGTTACCTTTTGCTATTGAGAGCTGGAAATTCTTGTTAGACTTTGTAATTTCTTAGACTCTGGAAGACCTGTACACTGATATTTTGTGTTATTCCTCAAGAAAGTGCTACTGGAAAGCTAACTGCAATAAACTGCTCATAACTCTTCTGTAACCAACTGATGCCAGTCTTTGCTTCTGCTCTTTCCTCCATACAGAAATAAATCCATCCTTAGGTCTCTCAAGCCAATGGCCAGAAAATGATGTGGTCCCATTACCTCTCCCAACTGGGCTTCCTCACTTCATTGGTGGGATCCTCAAAGGATCCTCAAAATTCAGTGCCACAGAGTGGAGATAGGTGGTCTCTTTTGCAATTCATTCTTCCACCGTCACCTTGTACCACCACAAATGATTGAGGGTGTGGTCTTGCTAGTCTCAGCCAAACATTTTTCTTTCTGTGAAAGTAGAGGGGTTTGATTCCACCATGTGCTCGATGCTGCAGATCAGCTGACCTCATATAGGGCTCTGTGCTCTCTGTGGTCTCTCCTAAACACCTTATGCACCTGCTTTGCTGTACCCTTCCACAGGAGGATGTCATCTGCTTCCAAGCTGTCAAATTTTGCCACTGGGTGGAATACTTCCATGTTCATATACATCCATCTCAGTCACTACCAGGTATAATCCTGCTTGTATTCCTGGCAGGTGAAAACTGATTATACCCTGAATGAATCCCTATAAGTATCATCAGTAGTAGGATGTGGAATTTAAGATAAAACACTTCAAAATAAATGTCTGAGCAGAGTCGTTGCTGGTGTGAAGTGGTTCCTACTGCAAAATTTGGTTTAGGAACTTTATTCATTATACAGCAGGTTTTTTTGCTTGTTTGTTTTATTG
>JANHGN010001906.1:78254-97971 GCA_024605025.1 Megaceryle maxima
CTGGTATCTCGATGCAATTCCAGCCCTCCACCAAGCCAGCACTGCAAATTCTGTTTCTGGGGAGTAACTTTATGCATTATATATATATATATATATATCTGCATGATCTGACCTGATATTTTGCATTAAAATGTTCAACTGGCTGAAGAAGGGTTTACAGCAGAAGAAGAATAATAAAAAAAAAAAAAAGACAACAGAGATGATCAGATTAGTTTGCATTTAGACATTGCCCTGAATGTCACAGAGCAATTTACACCTGTACAAAGAGTCTGTGGAGTTATATTGAATCAGACCTGGAGCATTTTACAGCCACTTTGCACGAGCATAAATGATAACATAAGGTGCAAAGGAAACAGCCAGCCGGACAATTACAGGGTGTCTTCACACGCCTTATTAATCCTCATTATAGCCCTCTGTGATGAGACTCTGCATCTTCCCTTCCCTGACAAGGGCCAGTGAGGCTGTGGAGCCAATTCAGCCACCTGCCAAACTTGCAGTGTCTGGCTGCTGGTATCAACGTGCCCTTGGTCCTGGAGAGCTGGATGCACCTTGCCAGTGTCTGAGATGCATCTTGCTAAATTACAGTGGTGGAGATTGTAGCTGCCTCCTGTCCTACCAGGCTTCTGAGCACTGTGTGATGTTACACTCAACCCTACATATGTCTTTTTTTCTCCTTTCCTCCCCCCTCAATCTTACCTCCACAAGTACCTCAGGAAGAGGGGGTGGGACACCCACCTAAAAGACCACGAGCCCAGTTCTTTGCCTGTACTGGTTCACCTGTGAAACAGGTCTGGATAGTGTGAGTGCATGCAGGGTCGTGAGCCACAGGAGGCAAGGAAATAGGCTAAAAAAAGATTATTTGGTCATTCTTGGAGTGAGAAGCTGGAAGCACTGCCAGCACATGTCTGAGCTGTGCCTGTACACTCAGGGTAATGACCCAATATACAGCTGTGGGCATTGCACTGTATCTTCAGTAACATTTGATGAGCGGTGTGATTGTTTGCTGTAGCTCTCACATTTATGTCTGATACTCAGACTCCTTAAAAGAGAGCAGCTACCCAGTGTTTCTCAGCACTCCCAGAGCTCTCATTCCTTTTCCCACTTGGAGCCTTTTGCTTAAAAGCTGGTAGACCTGAACTTTTCCCGCTGAAGATGACAAGAAAGACTTGGCGAGTGTTGAGCGTTGCAGGGAGGAGGCAGCCCGAATAGTTAGATTGGTTGTATGTGGTTGGGAGATTGGCCGTCTAATGTTCTTTCTGGGAATCTTATTAATGTTATCTTATTATTTCATAATAGATATAACCCATGTGCTAGTGCTGGCAGGCTGTAATTGGGCCTTGCCAGGGAATTACTCATATTTTTCATTCTTGAAGGAATGAAGAGCGTATTCTGTTATGCTAACGACCTCATTTGTGTGGATTCCATTCACTTGATATGTCTTGCTCATGAAGTATTACAACTAGAGCAACGATTTCTCACTCAAAGTAAACGTCGAGGTGTCTGAAAGCAGATGCTTTCCTCTCCAGATGCTGAACGGATGCCTACACCATGTTTGCCTCTCTGGCAGCTGCACTCACCCCCTTTGGCAGCTGCAGACTTGGGTGGTTTGTGGGTTTTGTTGTTTCTTTTTTTCCAGAACACATTTTGCTGGTGGTGATGCACACCTTTCTCCCCACTCGGTGTCTTGGGGTGCTGTGGGAGATTTGGAGCTCATTGAAATGGGGGGGAAAAAGTATTTGTTATCTGTTGCTGCTTTATAAATCCTTTCTGCTTATTTAGTAACCCTTGTTTGGGCCTCGGGCCTTTTGGAGTGGCTTGTAAAACACTGCAAGAGGTAGAGTGTCTACCCAAGTTCTTCACTGAGGTTTTTTTAACTCTCCACAGGGTATAAATGATAGTTTCAGCCATTGAGAACCTTCCTCCGCATACTTACAATTACTGTCCTTTGTGTGCGTATCAAAGCACAAGCAACATATCCTCGTCAATAAAACCCCTTTCTAATTCTTTTTTATCCTCCCCAGGGGAGTCCTTAGAGCCCTGTGGAACCTCGAGCAGCCCTTTAATTCCTCCTGCTTTGGTCCTTGCCGCTGCTTGGGGCCTGTTGTTGTAGCAGCCGTGCCGGCTGTGAAAAATGCTGCTCCTTAATCGAGCAGAGCGGTGGCTGCTGAATGACACAAAGCATTACCTGCCCACGGGGACCCAGCTCCGGCTGGTTCTGCAGCGTTATCAAAAATGTTTCCATGCATTTGTTTGTAAAATGTCTTTATCCAGCCAGGAGAAATGTCCCTTGAAGTCAACTAACCAAATAAATAAATAACAAAGACAATACAGAGGGAAAAGGAGAAACAAGAAAAGAAAAAAGTTTCTAGAGGGAAATAAGTGATGGATTGAAAGAGATTTGAGGCTGTTGTGGTGTACAACGCGGCGTGCAATGTGACAGGAGAGAGTCCTCACTACCTTGCTTCCTGGTCTTCCATTTTAAAGGAAGTCCTAAAAATTTAAAAGGGTTGAAGAAATAAAATAGCCTGATGTACACTGCAGACATTTTTTTAGATCTTCTGAGCTTTTTTCATAATACAGCTGCTGGTAGCTGTTTCAAAATAAAGCTCTTTGACCAAGGGGCAGGAGGGATGCTGGAACTACTAGAAGGTTTTTTTTCAGAGTGTTCTTGCACAAATCTGAGCAAAGAGACAAATAATTTCACTTTTCACATGTAATAAGAGCAAACAACACGTATCCTGACCTGGAATTTGTCTTTGCTTTCCAAGAGCATCCCTGAGTGATCTGTGGAGACCAGTAGAAAATGGTGATTTATACCACCATTAATGAAAATAAGCATGGGCTAAAATTCCAAGCACCATGATTGCTTCTCAAAGCATCCAGGGGTAGCAAAAGATGCAGTAAAGCAGAAATCCACTTTGACCGCCAAGGGATAATGTCTCCTCCAACTTCAGACCCAAGTCCATGGGAGAGAACGTACCACCCATGGCTGAGCAGCTTGTGACCTTGAAGCTCTCCTATGTTTGAAAAGCCATCTCTGAAATGCAGCTGACCTGAATGCTCCTGGGGGCAGCTTCCCAGCCCCTGCAAAGGGTCTAATGTCATCTACGGACCTGCACAGGACCTGGATGCTGCTCATGTGTATGTTCATTGGCTTTTTCTATCTGCATATTTTTCTCATTGATTTGACCAAAGGAATTACAGGATTGAAATCGAATTATTAGTTCCCTGCCCAGCCACCTTCTTTTTTTGATTCATTCCATTCTTGTCACTTTGAGTGAACTAAATAATTAATCACGTTACTGAAAATAATTAGGGCTAATATCACACAGATTACACTAGCCAGTTCTAACAATAATGTTGGTAAGAACATCTAAATAACCTGGTATTTAATTATACTCTGGCTTGTTTAGTGATGTACAGGTTTGGGCCTTTCTCTTGCTCCAAATTTTGGCCAGTTACGTTGATTAAATGAGAACTTTTTATAGCTAGTGTTCAAATTATCAAATACTTGCCTCAAGCAATCCCATTGATCAAGTGCATCATTTGTAATACAAATGTTTTTATTAGGAGGCTTTGTTCAAGATAAATGAAGGATCAAATTAACTGGAGATTGGATTGAGTAGAAAATGCTGCAGCTGGATAATTTCAAGCACTGAGGCTGAACATTTCTTTCAAATGATGAGAAGTCATCAACTAAGTCTTAATATAAAACATGCACACACAGACATCTCTGTATTGATTCTTCTCATTGCCATGGCACACATTATACAAAATACATTCGTGTTTTGTAGGACAGACTACAAACCCCATCACCCGACTTCAACTGAAGCAGTCAAACTTTTTCTTCTGGCCCAAATTAGGTTTTCTATTAAAATACCCCCATGCACCAAACCCCTCTTCCCACTCCTTCATTTTTCATCCACGTTCTGCTGCCTCTGTTACTACTCAGTAAAACTCCTTCTGCAGCTCTGCTCTTAACCCAAACGCCTCCTTTGCATCCAGAATGGGGCAATCATTTTCTTCAATTTAGGGAGGGAAACCACTAGAAGAGAGCCAGCACAAACATTTAACTATTTAACTATTCCAGCATTCATTGTAGCACAGCAGGATCTGGACAGGATTGCAAGTTTATCCATGACCAGCCAGTGGAAAATGACCGTGTGAGTGAAATGCTGTTACTTTATATATATTTTTATATATATATATATGCATTTTAATACAGTCTAAATTAGAAAAGCTATTTGAGATTACATTATTTTGGCTGTCATGTAGAGCTGTAGATATTAAATAGGGTTTTTTCTTCTGAAGTAACTCTTCCTTCTCTACATCCCGGTCCCAGAGCAATGTGTCAAGTGTTTGCTGAAACAGGAATTACAGATGTTGGATGAGCTGCTATAAAACCTTCCAAGATTTACATCTCCTCCATGAGGTTTTTCCGTGGGCTGACTTCACAAGGAGAAGTTTTACAGGCATTCAGGATCCTTTTGAATGTATCTCCAGAGGCATTTCCAATAATCAGAGGAAATCCCTTGGAGCCCATCAGATAAAATACACAGAGTTAGGAAGGGAGCACAGAGGTCAGTTAGTCCCCATGGACAAACTATTTTGGGCTTATTCAGGGACACAAGGCCAAGTTTCTAAAGTGCACTGAGTGCTGGTTTCGTGAAGACCTCCAGATGCTTGCAGCCTCACCCTGGCTCCAGGTTGGTCTGTCTTACAACATGAAAAGAAATATAAATATCCTAAAGCTATTGGTTTTCTTCTTAATTTACGGTAGAGAGGAAAAGTTCAGCTCTTATAACTGGATCTAACCACTCCTAAAGCACATCCCAGCTCTCCACTGATGTGCTAGGCTGGTGCTCCAGCAGTGAAATACACAGCGCAGCTTTTAGGGAGAATTATTACTTTATTCATTACTTCAGTGAAAGAAGTAATGAGCCCAGATGGAATTACAGGTGGTAATGAAAAACAGAGACTTGTTTTTCTCAGATATCATTTGTAGCCACTTCAACTATATGTATATGTATGTATGCACATACCATATGTGTGTAACGTATGACAGATGAGGGATTACATATATATCTTTGTTGTGTTCCATCCATTTTTTGAAGCTGCAGGTTCTGGGTTGTGAGGGTTTGTATTTTGCCTTTATGCTGTGGCAAATAATAGCTTATTGCCCTCATCATAAGGTTTAAATTCTGTGACCATTACATCTGCTGAAGGAGGTTTAAACTTCACTTTGGAATACTGCAGCACGTTGGTGCGAGGTGTATTTTTCTCCAGAACAGCTACAACTATTGTAATAAAAACACACAAACAATCAAATTTGTGAGTTATATTTAAAGAGATGGGGAGCGAGAGCAGATTAACCCCTTTCTGCTGTAGCCAAGGCTGCAGCACAAGGACATTGCTGCCGCCTGCCCAGGGAAGTGAGGAATGAAAGCAGCAGCATGTATTGATAACGGGTAACTTGGTACAAGTCAAGCAATTTCATTTCTATAGGGATCACAGTGATTGAAAGCAGCACTAATGCTGATTAATCCCCCTCCCTCTTTTCTGCCTCCTAATTTCTTGCCACTTGGTGCTCTTTCTTCCTTTCAGCTGATTTCCACTGTGTGTGGCAGGACACCTCATGCTACATACACTGAATAAATGTAAAATATCACAGATTATATTGTTGTCTTCTTCAGCCTGTATTGCAGTTTATACCCCTGTGTTTATCTCTTCTAATTCTAAAACAACTTATGTGGTTAATTTAACTACTATTTTAGTATTTTAACCCAAGAAAACCTAGGTTTTTCACCAGATTTTTTTGGTGGTGTTTTATTTTCAGATGAGATTTTGCAGCACTGCGTCCCTTTTCAGCTCCCAGGACCCTTCTCAGAGGACAGGATCTGGTGGGATATAATCTCTTTCTCTCCTGCCTCACTTCTCAGTCTGGCCCCAGGTATGAGGACAGATAAATTCTAAGCAGAGCTAAGTCCATGCTCCTCATAACTGTTCTCATTCCAGGAACGCCGACACAGCTTGATTTCACCAGGAGTTTTTTGGTTTGGTTTAATTTAGTACACAAGCTGATTTCAGTGGGAGACAAGCACGTTCTAGGTTTAGGAATGATTCATATTTAGACACCCAAACAATATAAGACCTTTTTGACTCTTCTCTATGTTGGGAAATCTCAGGTTCAATGTCTTGCTTCTGTCTCCAGCATCCCCTGGCAAAGCTATGCAAGTGAGTCATGGGTTGCTTCATCCACCAAGCCCTTTACTGACTGCTGCTGTCGGAAAAAGAGATTTCCCCATCTGGGGCAGCAGCTGGGCTGCTGTGTGCGGTTGAAACTGTCTGTGAAAGCAGAGGATGTCTGGGAGACAGGCTGATACAAGACAGTTTCAGGCGGGAATGCATCTGGCAGGGAAAGTTGGAACAGGGAACGTATACAGAAGTTGCAGGAAGAAAATCCTGATTTTTCTCATATTGTTTTCAAAAGGAGGTTGATACTTCAGGGGGAAGTGCCAGGATTTTCAGTACCTAGTTTTCTTTTTTGAGTTGCAAACAGGCCTGCCCAATAGGCATAATGGTGAGGTTTAATTAATTGGTTTTGAGAAAAAGTGTTCCCAGATGCTAAGGAGGCCATGCTATATATGCTGCTTAAGAGCAGGCGCTACTCATCTGTTCATCTGTGTTCACATGCAGGAAGAAGAAAGAAGAAAGCAAACAGAGGTTCTCCTTAAGATGGAACAATTAAAAAATATATGGTTTAGGGCAAAAGAGTTCTGCCTGCCACTTGCAGTTATGGGCATAAAGTATCCGGTCAAAGAAACACAGTAAAACCATGGTCAACTCGTGTGAAAGAGATGGCTGGGAAGGGGAAGAGCCTTTAGTTGGCCAAGAGATTATAAACTCTTGCACAGAGAAGAAGTGTCTTGGAGGACTGAGGATCAGCTGGGTTGCATTGGAAACCAGTGGGCTACAGACTTGGTCCTTGCTGTCACTAGAAGCATAATCTCAATGCTGCTGAGGTTGATTTTACCTCTGACTTTATCTGGCTTCAGAGCATGCTCAAGGATTTAGTTATTCAGCATCCACTCCATCTGCTTTACTTAAACACTGTGCAAAGATTAAACATGACAAGGAAATTGTTTTCAAGAGACAGATATTTTGGGATGTATTAAGAAATATAAGTGCCCTCCTTTTCCTAGAGATAAAAACAAGCTAGCTCTGCCTCCCTGCTCTGGTCCCCTCCACGGTGGCCAGTATCACGGAGCCAAACAGTAAGTGGTATCACAACCATCATGGCTTTGGGGCTCTATTTTTCTGCTTTTTCTACAGACCCCTTCAATCCAAACTCCAAAAGAAAGTAAGTTCATCAAATGTCATCGCAAGAATGTCCATATGCATCCAGGCATCATGAGTGGGAGAAATGAATTGTCAGGTAATACTACAGCTAGTGTTTGCCTGTTCCTATCCATCTCCTGTCAGCATCTATAACCCTGTTGACAGAGCGAGATTCACCTTCATTTCATTATTCCAGATAACAAGATTAACTGGAAGCTGTGTCTTCTTAAGAGCAGTCCCACAGAGGAGATACAGATGTTGTCTGAGAAAATCCTGCCCTCCCAGTAAGTGATTTAGAAAAATGTATTGCTGGAAACAGACACCAGAAGTACCAGTGACTTTGATAAGACTTTGAGCACAGTAAATGTAAATGGTTGTGTTGTTATGCTGGTTTAATACTGTTTTCATGTCTCCGAACCAGTATCTCCTCCAGGGTTACTGTTTCCATCTTCTCATGCTCAGCCTGGCATGGTTGGCTGAGTTACTTCTTGAAGTGACTACGGGAGATCCCTGAGCATGTAATGTGCCCTTGTGTTCAAGGCAAGGACAGTCAGCCCACAGCTCAGGCAGGCAAGAGCAGAGCTAGTGGCTTCATATCCTGGAACAGAACCATCTGTATTATGCTGTACTCAGTAGGTACTGCTGTGTACACCTTCACCAGTGAGAAGAGATCGTTCCCCTTCATTCTATCCAGAGAAAGAGACGTAGAGAATGGAGGCTGTGATGAGATAAATGGTTATTATGAGGTATAGGCACTTTTAATTAGCTCCTGCAGACTGCACCACACTGCTAATGAGCTCTTGCCAAGTTTCCCGTGATTCCTCTTTACTTTTTGTAACTCTGTAATAGTAACAATATAATAATTTTCTATAATAACCATGATAAAACCCAGATAATCCTTCTGTAACTCCTGCATAAGCTTCATGTAATTAAATCAGTTGGTGAAACATTCTTGGTCGAAGGGATGGATGAAAGCAGCACAGCTCTGCTATCCAATGAATGTGGAGAGTGTATTCCCCATATCCTCCTACCTCCAAAGCAGTATAAATCCAGTGCAAGACTGGAATAGGGTTCAAAGGGCAAACAGTTGTGTTTGCATCTCAAATGAGCCCATCATTGACAAAGCAGAGGCCAGAATATTACCAAAGTAGTAAAGTTGGTCCTGAGGGAAGATCCTCTTGTTATTAGGTGGGTTGGTGAACAGGCAGCTGCTGGGCTCCCGAAGCACAGACTAGTTCCTGGATGGGTGGGGAGGTGTGAGAAGGGATGAGGGGAAGAGACATCACAGGAGTCCCACTTTCATCTGTCCTTTGAAAGAAAGGGGAGGGTTTCTCAACGGCGCCAAGAAATGCAATTTAGATAAATAGCTGGTGGCTGCTATGAAGAGTTTATCCAGCTTCTTATCTTTCACTGCTCTGTTTTGATTGGTGTACCCCAGGTGGTGTCATACATGCTTATTCTCTTTCCTTTTCATTAGGAGACACGTTTTTCTATAATTACTCCTCTTATAAGAATTTCCCATGCAAAAGTACATACACATTGCAAAGGAACAGTCTGTTTGCACTTGAACTGGGTGAACAATTGTGGATCTGATGTGCTCCCTCCAGGAGCCTGGTGATGGTGAAGCCTTTTGTGACACTGCCTTTAGATGAGAACCTAGCTTCTTACTTCTCCATCTCATGTTTAAGCCTGTAAAGTTTATTGTCAGCTTCAAGATACTTATCCCTGGGCAGAGAAAGGCAACAGCCAGCAGCAGCCACCTGCAAGGATTTCTGAACATAGCTGTTGAAAAGCAAAGCCACCCCAGATAGTCCTGCCACACATTCCCATCCCACAGTTTCACAGTCAACAGAGGTGAGTGAGCTTCTAAAATCCCCATCATACATTTCCTGGGTAGCGATTAATGCTACAGTATAGCCCAGCTAATGTGGCAAACCTCATCTCAAGACAGTGCAGTGGAGGAAGGTGAACCTGTAAAATAAACCTGCTTTCATTCACTGACAGCCCCATGTGCTTCCAAGCTCAAGATGTGTGTGTAGGTGGTTCAGAGTTATTTGTGGTGACAAGGTGGACAAGGGGTGTTGGCTGCTGTCTCTTCCTTGTGCTCTCCTGGGGCCAGAGACCTTCTGCTGGGTTTCAGATGAGCATTTTGTACCCATTAGGAGTTGACAGTGATTGGGATGTTTTGTCTCCTTCTTCTCCTACACGCCCACATGAGTCATTAAGCAACACTTCAACTCCCCTGCTTTGTGTCTTTGTCCCCTGTCACCTATAATGGCTTCATTCATCAGTCTGTCCTTTGTTTTGGCTGTGTTTTAGTGTGTACTGTGGGGTTTTGGTCTGGGTGCCCTGCACTGTGATCTCCATGACCTGTTAGCACAGGGACCCATGGCACAAAGGGAGTCTTTCACACCTTGTTCTACCAGTTCTCCATTGGGTGTTCCTACAGACTTTCCTTGCTCCTTGTGATTTCCTCACCTCCAAGCCTCTTCCTTGTGCCTTTGCTTTAATAACTGACCATGACAAGAGCCTTGGAGGTTTTGGGGAGGACAGTTATATTCACCCTTTTAAAAGAAGGACTAAGCAAAGGATGTTCATCTAGGAGACAGTGAAGTGTCTTGTGTAATGGATATGATGCCCTGACAACAAGAGTCCATTTCATTAAGAGACAGGAAAATCTTAACCTCAACAGTAAACTCTGACAGCGTTTGGACGTGTTCTGGTTGGTAGAGCATCCAGATTTTACTGTTCGCAAATTGGGCTCTTAACTGAACCAGGTGCTGAACAAGTGCTTTCCACAGGTCACCGAGTCCAACTTTATTCTAAATAGCACCAGCCCCAGGCCAAATTCACTCCTGAAATAAATGGACTCATCTCTCACTTACAAAGCCACATGCCCTGGCATGGTGCATCTCCTGCAGTAGCCTGCGGCATCAGGAAACACACAGCAGGCTGATTTCTTCTTCAGCTCTCCTGCGGGCAATGCAGCTACACGCTGGCCCTTGTACGGGTTACTACCTTTCTGCTCCAGTTATTGCTGCAGTTTATGAAAGCCTGCAGTGAAAATGTTGTACTCACATTAAGGGGAGATGAAAGGACAGAGGAAGCCCAGCATGAAAATACTTGGAGTGCTGGATGGTCTCCTTCCCTTTGTTTGACCATCTTGAATTTTCCTATAGCTCTCGCACCCCGTGCCGTAGGAGCCACTGCCAAACCACTGCTCTGCTATAGTCTTTCCTACCCACTACATATGAGATGGACCTGATTTTGTTCTGAAGTGCACTGATTCCACTGACTACTGAAGGTGATCTCTTCCCCAGCTAAATGCAAGCAGCAAGAGAAGCCTGGGTATGGATGATCACAGAATTTGAGCATCAAAAGTCCCTCCCAGTCACCTAAAAGCTGAAGTGTTATTTTATCCCACTCCTCTCTCACACCTCTTGCTGCTAAGAGGAAAAAGGAAAAAAAAATAACTTCAAAATTTATTAGTTACTTGCTCCTTACCCTGACAAAGGGGTTGCTCATTTTCTCAGTGCCCATTCTAAAGTATTAGTGCCACATCCAGGCTCTCAGATTCAAACACATTTAGGAAAAAAGGGTAGAAAAGATAACAAAGATTTAGTGTTTAAGCCCTGAAATAGGCTTTTATAATCTTCTGCTTCCTGCTCATGAACCAAACTTGAAGACACTCAAATCTCAACTAGACAAGCCCTAAATTATCAGGCAGGGGTTTTCTCCTGCATCCTCAGCACAGCTGGGCAGGGACAGGCAGATTTTCAGAGTCTTGGGCAGAGCATGAACCTGCCCAGCCACTGACAAGGTTTTCATGACCCTGACCAGCCTCACCTGGGCTCTCCACCCCCACCCATGGGCCCCAGAGCCTATTTAAGCTCAGTCTGGAGCCTCTAGGCCTCTTCCTGAGCCCAGCCGGAGGAGTGTGGGTCTCCAGGGCAAGCACAAATATGCATCTGCCTGAGCGTAGATCCCTGTTATCCATGTGCAGAAGGTGCCCTTTCCATCTAACACCAGCATGGTAAGGTCTTGCTTTGCTTAAGCTTTAAAACAGGCAAGTTTGCGACTTGTGTTCTGTAAGCATGAGCTTGTTGCAAAGGTTTTAGAGGGGGAGTGGAGTGCTCAAAATGGTGCCCAAGGAAGAATGAGGACAGCCCTGCCTGAGCCCCCTGTGTCCCCTTTCCAACCACAGCATGATGCTGAACACTGCAGCTGCTGGCCTGTGGCTTAGACAAGCCTTCCTCAGCTTGCTGCCCAAGCTTTGAGCAGAGCTCATCAGGAACTCAATTCCTTTAGGATTTGATGTTTTTGGACCTGCACAAGCGTGGGACCCTGGTGCCCCCAGGCGGGGCCATGGGAAGCAGTGCAATTCCCTTCTTACATGCAGAGGTTCATCTTTTCCTATTTACTTCTGAACATTTTTCATTACAACATTCTTGTGATGCTTTGGGGCTGGAAACATCAGGAATATAAATCAGAGCATGTCATTGACAAACATCACATTTATTTTACATTAATATATGTTAAGATACCACACATTTGTGAATCTTGGCTATTATCAGAAGCTTGTTGCAATCATTTTCCTTCTTTCCTTCCCTTTTATTTGTATACAAGGAATGTTGTGTTTAATGATGAATTGGTTTCTGACGAAAGGGATCAGGCTGTTTGGAAAGATGCAGCTTGCCGTGGCCTCTCTGCTCTGACTTTGCAATTTGGTTGTTTGTGTTCCCCTGGGTTTCTCTTTTCCCACTGGTGAAGGTAGCCCAGGAGCACAGAAAGCCTCTTCTCTACTTCTTTTGCATGGCTAATGTGAGAGCAGAGTCCTGCAACCCACTTAGATTAAAAAATCTGGGGAGAAATAAAACCAAGCAAACAAAACCAAAACAAACAAACAAAACCCCCACCAAAATATAAAAGAAATCTGTAATTCTGTAAGGATTTGAGAATTCCTCTGGGGAGGCTGAGAGCAGAGTCCTTCTCTGTCCCTGCCAGCATCAGTCAGCTGTAAAATGCTTCTCGAGAAATGAAGGCATAGAGAGGGGCAGGCCTTGTTATCCCAGGCTGTCTGGGAGGAATCAGAAGGGAGGTATGTAACCAAATGATATTTTTTCGGCTGTGAGCCTCCAGCTGCATGACACTTCCAATTATCCAGGCACATCCATCTGGATGCGCAGCCCCCCGCAGCGCTGGCAGGCTCTGTGCCCCCGCAGCGGCCGAGGCCCCGGCTGAGGCTCTGCCGCCGTCCCGCTCCCGCAGATGGGCACGGGTGGCTCACGAAGCCCGATTTTTATGGAGAGCAAAACTTTGTCCTTGAGGTCTCTGTATGCCAGTGGGCCACGTGACATTCAGCAGCTTCTTGAAGTGTGGTCCAAAGCCTGGAAGAGACCAAAGATACTTATTTTCTCTGATGGCTGCTTTAGCTCCAGATAGCGGGCAACTGGTTGGATCCAAGGCAGACAAGTTTGGGCATCCTGTAGGACTATGCAGGGGTTTCCTGGGGGCTGTGAGCAAGGATGCTATTGTTTCTCAGAAGGGTTATTAGTGATTGCGAGCTTATCCATCCAGCAGAGTAAAGGCTGTTACACCCCCACAGTTTCAATGAGTCAGATCCCAGACAGCCGACACAGGCTGCAATCAGAGAACACTGGGAATGGGGGAAGTAACCTGTCATACTAATCAACCTTTGTTGGCAAGAGAGAGGTAGAGGAGGAGATTTAAAGGATGCTCTTCTCCCAGGTTTTCAGGAATAGCTACAGGATCTGGGCTTTATAAACTTTACAGTAAGGTGTCCAGATCGGATATAGATAAAAAAAAAAATCTAATCTTTTTCATAAGCTTCATTTATACTCATTAGAGTGCTACAAGTAATAATACCAGGAAATAGATTTGCAGGCAGAAGTATGATTTTTAAGTTAACGATGTTCATTTAATTTCAGCTCTTGTCTCCTAGATGTGCCTCCTCCTAATGCTCTAAATAGCTCCTCTGCCTCTTTGATGTTTACACCCTTCAAATGCATAAAGACAGTTCTCTACAATTCCTCATTTTGCCAAGCAATACATACTTAGTGCTTTTCATCTCTCTCCATAAATCAATCCCTTTCCTCCAACAGGAGCTAGAATAGGATTCCCCCCCCCCCCCCCTTATTAGATTTGTACTGAGAATTTCTTTTCAGAAACAGATAAATGATACAAGGTTTTTTCATGACAAAGCATCCTATCATACATTATTAGCAAACACTTCCACAGTAGAACAGGAATAAAAATAGAAAGTGGGCTATAAAAAAGAATGTATAGCAGGATAGCATCTAATCTCACAGCATGGTACTAAAAGTGGAGCAGTTCCTTCACATTTCTTTGCAGATCTTCAAGGCAAGATCCAGGAGGCCTGAGAAACGCTTAGCATCTTTTACTTAAGGATTTCGTTAAATTCCGTGCGATCTTTGACATCAAGTTAATGAATTTTCTCCTTATTCAAAAAGCCCACCTACTGCTTGCAATGTGTTTGAAGCAGCAGATCCTTTCCAGCTGGCTTAGCTGCTCCTCCCTGCATCTCAGCACAGTCCTGGTTGTGGACACCCTCTTCCACAAAACTTTAACTGAGAAACCACCCGAGTTATAAATTCTTTTGGATCCCACTTATCTGAAAACCAGATTATTTTTTTTTTTATTGTTGTTATTGATTTTTAGTGGAAGCCATCAAATGTGAACTGCTTGGGGTTCTCACCTGGCAGGCCAGGTTAACAAGAACATAATGTGCTTTTAAGATTTCTTCTTCTGATGGACTGTTTGCAGGGATCACACCCTCTGACTTAGCTGGTTAGCTGTGCTTTAGAGGCTGCAGTGAGATAAGGCTTGCCTGGGAAAATAGTCACCCTCAGACTTCCCATATTTCTGAAAGCAATTTTGGTTGAAGGCCAGCAAACCCTGCAAAAATGGATTTAAAATGAAATTACAAATGAAAGATGAATACTCAAATGGACAACAGTTTCAGCAGCTATTTGTCAGGAAAAGCTTAAGACTTTGGAGATTAGTCTGCTTGGGCAATTACTGCCCTGGGACAGAGGCACGTGCAGGTTGCACTTGGATGTGTGTTCAGCCGAGTGCTGTTTGGCCTCATGTTCTTTCCTGCGTTGCTCTTCCAGCTATGAATATGAGTGAGGAAAGGAGAGGCTGATCCATGGGTTTTATTTTCCTTGCTTGTGGCTTCAGGGGTGAATTAGAGAATGGGAAGGTTCCCCTGAGGCTGAGCAGCCCAGCAGGGTTGACCTCTGGGTCTGACTCTACCAGGGAGCCCATACAGAAATGGGCAGAGGCAACAAGGTTGAAACCCCAAACATTGTGATGATTATGAAGTAAATGTGGTGAATAATAAGCTGTGCAGCTGCAGCATGTACTCGGGGAGGGAGCCTGGAGGTAGCTCCTATCATCTTGCAAAGCAGCAGGTGCTGTAAAGGAAACCAATATCTGAAACTTTTAGCAAAATGCCAAAGATCTTCTCTAGAGCCACTGCCAGCAAGCAGAGAGAAGACAGAAAACCCTGCACAAAGCTGACGTGGCTTTATAATAAACCAAACTGGTGCCAGAAGTTTTTGTGTGCTGCATTTTGTGACCATGCATTTTAATTTCTTATTGTTCTTTCTGCCCTTTGAGCTGGGTTAGCACAGCAGTGGGTCCGACTACCCGCTCAGCTTTTGAGTGTGTTTTGCACAGGGTAGTGATTATAGAATCATTTTGGTTAGAAGAGACTTTTCATATCATGGACCAACCATTAACCCAGCACTGCCAGCTCACCTTTAAGCCATGTCCCTCAGCATCACAGCTCCACAGCTTGGAAACCCCTCCAGGGATCATGGAGACTCCACCACTGCCCTGGGCAGCCTGGGACAGCCCTGGACAACCCTTGCAGGGAAGAAATTTTTCCTCAGTTCCCACCTAAACCTCCCCTGGTGCAACTTGAGGCTGTTTCTTCTTGTTCAGTCACTTCTTCTCTGGGGGAAGAGCCTGACCCCACCTGGCTCCAGCATCCTTTCAGGTAGTTGTTGAGAATAAGAATGTTTCCCCTGAGCTTCCTTTTCTTCAGGCTGAACAAACCCAGGTCCATCAACTGCTCTTCAGAAGACTTGTTCTCTAGACCCTTCCTCAACTTCATTGCCCTTCTTTGGACATGCCCCAGCCCCTCAATGTCCTTGTTGGAGTGAGGGGGCCAAAAGAGAAGCCAGGGTTTGAGGTGTGGCCTCACTAGTGCCCAGTAACTGGGGAAGATCCTGCCCTAGTCCTGATGGTCACACTATTGCTTATACAAGCCAGGATGCTGGTGGGTGTGCACTGGCTCTCATTCAGCTGGCTGTCACCAAATATCCCCAGGTCCTTTTCTGCCAGGCAGTTTCCAGCCACTCTTCCCCAAGCCTGGAATGCTGTAGGGGATTGTTGTGACCTAAGCACAGGACCAAGCACTAGGCCTTGTTGCACATCATACTGTCAGCCTTGGCCCAGCCAGCCTGTCCAGATGCCTCTGTAGAGCCTTCATACCCCTAAGCACATCAACACACCCACCTAACTTGGTATCACCTGCAGACTCACTGAGGGTGAGTTACTAACTTCCAGGGCCAAATTTTTGTCATTCATCAATACCCTTGTAAGAGAAATAGTAGCAAAAAACCTCTTGCAGTGGATGCTAAAGAGGACAGGGGACTTCTGTTGGGGATAACTTTACTTCTCTATAACATTTTCCCCATAAACCTAAGTGCTGATAAACGCTGAGACCTGAAGCTGTGAAAGCCAGCTGTGAATACCTAGAGAGTGTTCACCCATCAGATGCCTCAAAGTCTATGTCAGGTCCTGCAAGAGGACCTGAGAGCAATGCTGGTACCCAAGCACTGCCTGGATGTGTTGAGAGCTGGGGGTTAGCAACATAGGTTAGGGACATGCATGTGTAAGGGGGGGGATCTGCAATAGACCAGATCCAAGGACTGAAAGTTCTGGGATACTTTACCTGGAGGGCAGATTTTGAAGTGTTAGCACTTTATAGTTCTCAGTGTTGTTCACAGTGTAATTCTAAGATGGAAATGTGACTGTCTATCTTAGAAAAATACTGTTCTTTTAAGTTGGTGCAAAACCATCTTAAACATCAATAAATAAACGCGGTCCCTCTCAGTCAACCCAAATTTAAAAGGTTGACTTTTTCAACTCTGATGCTAATGTTTCAAAAATTTATAGTACCCTTTTGACCCATTTTAATTGTCTTTCCTGAGATGTGCTTGAATGTTACTACCTGTCCATGGGGAGGCTGAGAACTGCTCAGTTTTCCTTCTCCTTCTGAAAACAGATTTCTGTAACTGCTCTCGCTTTGGACGCATGGAAGTTTAGTACAGTAAGAAAATAACACTAGGAACTGGTGGTGAGAAGGCTTCTTAAATTCAGGTTGTGGATTAGTGAATGAGCCAGAACTGACCAGTTCTATTTAAGTTACACAAAGAAGCCCCGAAGATGGCAGTCTTTTTGGTATTTAAATGTTGCTGGTAAAGAGCAGCTGTATACCTTGGTGGTAGGGAGCAGGTAACTCCTGTACCACGCCATGGTCTAGGCACTAAGCTTTTCACCCCAGACACTTCCCAGGTGGGTATCACACCTGGCATTGGAGAGTCTCTCCAAAGCCAAGATAGATGCCCATCTGCCCTTAGTGTGTGTATATATGCACACGTGTGTGTGTGTATACAGAGATATCTACACATGCTTGCTAAGTCTGCAATAAGCACAAGCTGTCTGTGTTTGCTGCGCATTCTGTTTCTTAGGTTAACATTTAGACACTGAACTCCCTGAAGATTATCTTGCTGAGTGTTTCCAACACGCCTAACCCTCCTGGGTTTTCATTTCCTGACTGGCTTTTAATGTAATGTAAAGAAGAGAAATAATACCTTCCATTAAAACTTTATTAGGTAGCTCTTCCACTTAAGAGAGCTGTTTTGCTTACTCCCAGCCAATGAATTCCAGTCACTGAAAGCTAGACATGAAAATTCAGGAAGGGGAAGCAGCAAGCCACATGTGGTCTTGAAAAGATGAGGCAAAACAAGAGTTGTGGGTTCTGTGACCCATCTGAGAAGATGCATGTAGCTCAGCATGGAGTCCTGGGCCAGAGCTATATGTGGTGGGACATGCAAGTACAACGGCTGGCATAGGACACTTCATTTCTTGGCCAGGGGAATCTGCAAATGCATGTCTCCCACTTCAACATCCTGCTTATTTCTACTGGAAGCTGTTATAATTATTGGGAACATCAGACATCTGCTTGCTTCCATGGATGTTGCTAAGGCTGCTGGGGAGCTGATTGATGTGTGGTTACCACCAGAGAGCAGCCTGAGTGGCAGCAGCTGACCTTCTTAGGATCATCTGTATTGCTCCTCACCTTCCCTCTGGCTTTTGCTGTGACCTTTGGATACAGATCGATCCCAGATTAGTGTTTGTTAACAATAAATACCCTAAAATTGGGATACAAGTAGACAAGTTCTGAAAAGGTTAGAGAGGCTTGAGGGCAAGTTAGTGCAAGACTCTGCTCGCCATGCTGGTGGTTGATCTGTGTGGTCTGTCTTCCAGAAGTATTTTCCAGTCCTCTTACCTATGATTCCAGAGCAAAACAATCTGTACAGCCCCAGGATGGGGGAGCTGTGGTGTGCCTTTTCAGTTGGGCTGCACAAAGCCTTCATATGGTCCAAAGGATGGATTATAACTTTTTTTATTTTCTGGGCACTTCATGGTGTGTTGATGGAATGAGTATTCTGCCGAGCAAAGATGGGTAAATGCATCCAGCTGGACTGGACTGGCTTCAGTTCCTAAGTGGCAGGCAAAGTTTTTTATTTTCCCTTGAACAGTTATGTTGTCCTCCCCAGTCCATTTGCAAACTTCTGGCTGCTCAAATGTATAAAAGTACACGTATGCATTATATATGATATGGAAGCTGTAAACCATGTAACAAAAGACATTTGTATCTAGATGTTGTACCCAGCCATGTAGGAAAGCCCATAGAGAACATCACTGATTATCAACTATGAACTGGTTAAATAAAAACTGTGACTGAGATGATCAAAGGTATTTTGTGCATTTTTGCAACATCTTCAAGTGTTCAGTAACAAAAAAAAAAGCTCTGAGGGGAAAATTACCTGTGTCATGGGTGATATAAAGCTGCACCAGTACCTATAAAATGCCCTCACAATACAAGAGAATTGAAGCAATGAACAGAAATGCTCAGTTAGAGCTTTTTCCATATTTTATGCTAATCATTAGGGTAGAGCTGAAATTAGCTTTAATTGATATTAAGGATTGAAAAAAAAAAATGAATTCTCTGGAGAATGAGTCTCTTTAACCTTTAATGATGCAGTAAATAAAATATCCTGTCAACATTTGTGCAATAGTAAGGGTTTTCAAAATTCCATATCTGTATGGAGAGTGATTCAATAGGCCTAATTCTCTCCATTACAGCAGACAAAGGTGATGTTAGTGCATAAATTCAGCTACAGATTTTCCATGTTTCCAGGCTACCTGTCATACCCTGGTAATTCCCTGTGCTGGCTTGTTACTCTAAAGGCAGATGGAGAGAGAAAGGAGGGACTGTGAGGGCTAAACCAATTCTGCATGCTGGCCTCTGATACCAGGGTATCAATAGAGAAACTGTGCCTCAGTAGAGAGTAAGGTAAAAGAAGCAATGCTGCCTATTCTTCCTTTCGGGTGAAATATGCCTGAAAATGTTTCATTTTTCACTTTAAAGGCAAGGCAGAATTGCAAAAGACTTCAATACTTTAGGGACACTTAGTTTGGTAATAGTCAGCCCGTTCTTCTATCTGTCAGGGTTCAGCCTAGTATTGCAACACCTAATAACTGACTTGGTGAAGCACATGAAATATTCCTCTGCTGCAAGCAGGAAACCTGTTTTTCATAAAATCCATTTGATCGTTACAATCAACTGGAAGTATTACATCATTTAGGCAAGTTACTGTAACATTGATGGTTATTCTGCTATAGTTAACTGAGAAACAGAAAACAAATCTCCCCACTTGTAACCATCTTTGTCTTTCATCAGGACTAACACAATCACAGTTCTCATATCACAGGGTATATAGCTCCTCTGGAAATTTCCCAGCAAGCCTTTCTGTATTAAAAGGAATATATTTCTGCATACTTATAGAAGCCTTCCTGAGTGATGTTAGTGTTTTACCCGGGGGTAAGTCTGTTCCACTTGGACAGTGATTTGACAATATCTTCTCTGGTGAAACATGGTTGTAAAATCTTTGAGAGAAGCCCTTTTTTTTTTTTTTTTTTTTTCTTTTTTTTTTTTTTTTTTTTTTTTTTTTTTTTTTTTTTTTTTTTTTTTTTTTTT
>JANHGN010001906.1:98071-137961 GCA_024605025.1 Megaceryle maxima
GAGGCCCTTTTTTTTTTTTTTTTTTTCTTTTCTTTTTTTTTTCTTTTCTTTTTTTTCCTTTTTTTTTTTTTTCTTTTTTTTTTCCTTCTTTTTATGCTGATGTAACCTTGATTTTCTTCATTCTCTTTTCCTGCTCGCTTAGGAGGATTTAGGGAAGGATTTAGGGAAGGAAGTGAAATAGAAGTGTCCCTGAAATTAACTTCTACTGCATCTGGAAACTCTTTCTTCTGACAAAGAGGTAGTTATCCTGGGACAATACAGTATCCCAGGCCTGACAAGAATGTGTTGAAACAGCTAAAGGATTCAGCAAAGTCTAGATAAAGTAAATATGTTTTATCAGCAAAAACGTCCAAAAGTTGACTTAAGCAGTGATATGTCTGGTTTAAAGAAGAAACAACCAAACCAGTGAAAACAAATCTGATGCATGCACAGCTACCAGGACCAGCAGACTCCTGGCCAAGTCACATTCATTCCTGAGGGATGGCCAGCAAAGCAATGGAAAGTACTGGGAATGACGGAGGCAGCCCTTATAAGCGAAGTAATTTTACAGAGTTAAGACACAGAGGATCTAATTTTCTTCTAGAAGACTCATTACTATGATTTTGTTACACATTATTTATGGGCTGTTATGATAGTTCTGGCAGGTCATAATTGGCTGAAGCTGGAGAATTAGTCACATTTTTCACATTTGGAAGAATGATCTGTACAGTCACACTAATGACTTCATTCCCGGAGATGCCACGTGCTGGGCAGGGACAGCCTGTCTTGGGGTACGGCTGGAGTAACCCTTTCTGGTTCTGAGCATCATGCAAAGGTGTTTTGTTTTTGTGAGTGAGATTCCACTATTACTTTTCTTTAGTTCAAAGCTGCTCTTTGGCATGTAAGAGACTTGTTGCTTTCACAATGGTTTCCCCTTTCTTTCCCTTTCCTTGAATGTGGGGTTAGTTTTGTTTAGCACTATTTTTCTACAGGGGGGAAAAATGTATTTTTAACTGGTCTATCCATGCAGTGGTGCTGCACTCTCCCCATCAGAGCTGCTGCAGCATTACAGCAGTAAAAGGAGCCCAGCTTCTCCACTGATAGTTTTTAACCTCTGGTAAGGGATGAGCAACAGTTTAAACTGAGGAATGGCCTTATTGGCAGCAGCACTTCTAACAGTGCCTTGCTGTGTACTTAGCAAAACCCAAACAATGTTTCAGAGATGAGAAATCAGAAGGGAGCACTATAATTGTTTTATCTGCCTTTTGGGACAGCACAAGCTGCCTACTCGTGAATTAGAGCCCGGTGAATGTTGCTGCAGTTTCCTGAAAAACAGACAGCTTTGATGTGGGGATTTCCAGTGATCTGAAATCCACTGCACCATTGGCTGACCACTCCCAAACCCCTTAATTGCCATTGTTGTTAAAGAATGGACATGAATTCTTGAATAAATTTGTACTATTTTGGATTGTTTGGTCATGTCATAGCTTTGTCTGCTAGACTAAAGAGAAAAGCATGTGGCCGTGGGAGAAGATTATAGGCCATGGTTCAGCAAATATTGCCTGAGAGTGAAAGATGCTGGGAGAAAGCTAAGGGGTGACTTCAGTTTGCAGATCTTCTAAAAACCTTCCCCATTTTAGTAGCATCCTTTTTGGTTTGTAGACCAGCACAATATACTGGGATTAACTGGTGTGTGAAATTAGATCTGGGAGAACCTCCCACCTGCTTTTTGATATTCCCTGTTTGTATGGTCAGGGATGGCATAAGTCCTTTGGTCAAAGCATCATGCTGATGGCAGGACCAGCCCATAGGGCCCAAGCTGTAGACTGCTCTGGAGCAGTTCAAGACCAAAGCAGCTCAGAGAAGGCCAACATCCCACCATGGGCAATGTGTAAACCACATCCCTAGCTCTGGAGGCAAGGCTCAGCTACAAGCTGTGTCCAGATAATTTTTCCAGGAGCTGTGGCCCTCCTGCAGTGTTGTCACTACCTCCTGTGAGCTGGTCCTGCTGCTCTCTGCAATCCATCCTCTGTCACTCCAAAGCAGAGAAGGGTTGGCCAGGGTTGAACTGAAGGCAACCTCTTAATCGAACTAAGAGGTGGGAGTTATAGTGTTCGTAAAATACTGTACAAATGGGGGGGTTGATTGCATTAAATGAAGGCTCAGATTCATTAATTTAAGTGGAAAGCAATGTACATGGATAATTTCAAGGGTTGAGGCTGAATAAGGTTTTTAAATAGGAAGTGATCAGCCGCTATACACAACACAGAGCAGCTCTCAAACATTTTTAATGACAGTATTTGCACACACTTTAGTTTAATTAACACATGGCACCAGAGAGGTTTGGTAACTAGGATGTAGTCTCACACCAGTCATCTCAATTATAACACTGGAAATTTCAAGCATCAATAGACCAAGAACGTCACCCATGCCCACCCAGCAAGGTCTGGTGATCTGAATTTCCATCACACCTTGTTTCTCTTGGATGTGATAATAATTCCTTCTCTCCAGATGGAGAAGTCCTCTTAGAAGTAAGCGGATGATCAGCTTCTCATTTGGATTTATTTCTTGTTTTCTGCAATCAAAATTAAGGGGACTGTGTATCGTCACTGCCCAGTGATCCACATTACATTTCTGACAGCTATATTTATTAGTAAATATGTAGTAATTGCTTTGAGAATTTACTAGAGGCCCTCTTCTGTGTCTGTATGTGTAGGAGAGATTTTCTGTGATGTGTGATCCCTTTGTTAGCACAGCACTCATCAGATGCTGGAGAGTTGTTGCAGATGCAGCTGGGGTTATGCCTCTGCATGTGCAGTGTTGGTCCGAGGGACTAGCTTCAGAATAATTGGTTTCTCTGGTCTTAAGAGTCCCTGGGAACTCAGCTTGAGAGGGACCTGCAACAATAAGAGGGAAAACACACTTGGAGATAGACAAATTAAATAAGTAGAGATTAAGGGAATGTAAATTGGACTCAATTTTGGACATGACTTGACAAGTAACATCTGAAAGTGCAAAGCATCTGGTGTTAGCACCCATGGTGAGAAACTAGGCACCTGACTCTTTGCATGTAGGTTTCAGATCATAATGTGCTCACCTGAGTTTCTTTGCAGGTCTGGAAGGTGAAATTTTGCAATAGGATGGCGATGGCAACTTTGAGAGTCAGGAGAGCGAACCGCATCCCGATGCAGTTCCTGGGGCCAGCTCCAAAGGGCAGGTATGTATATGGGTCTATGGCCTCTTTGTTTTCCTTACTGAACCTGGATAATGACATAGTTGAGGAAAAGAATTGAAGGCATCAGAAAAACTAAAAAGCTTCACATATGTATCATTTATCCAGACATCTCTTGCCGATGCCCCACAGAGACTTGTTTCTTTTTTCACCAAGGTATCTCAGCATAGCCCAGTGATCGAGAGCTGTGTCAGAGCCCTCATCCAGGACTGGGTGGGATCCCACTTGAGTGTTTGATTTTAATTCTGTCCATCCAGACTGGTAGAATTTGGAAGCAAGGTGAAAATCTAGGCAAACATGCTCTGTTGAAGTGACTGACAGCTCCTATCTGTTGTACTTGGTGAGAGAGAAATCAGGAGTCGTCTTGGTTAGGAGCAGCCAATGGCTTCAGCCTGGCTGCAATGGAGGTAGATGCAGATGATAAAAATAATCAAGTGTGGAAAATCTATCACTTCCTTGAAAACAAGGAGGGAAGGCAACTCTGGAAGGATCAGCTCTGGTATATTTGGTAGTTAAAGCCTGTGTGAAGGAAAGAGGTTCAGCAATGAAGATTACACAGAAGGATGGTTGGCAGTTGCAAATACCAACTACCCACTCTGTCAGCAAGCCTAAAAACCCCGTACAAGATATTGAGAGGTATCAGTGCTGTTCTGCCAATAAGATCATATTGTTGAAACCCTGCTTTAAGTACGAAGCTCGTTTTCATCTTAAAATGACAGTCCCATGAGCCTGCAATTTCTTGTTGGTATTGTTTGTAAAAACGATAGGAAGAACACCATCAGGAAGCTAATCAGAGATTAATACTTAATTACTATGCGAGGAAAAAGCAGCATGATATTTCTTCCTTTTCATTATGTTTTTTGTACCTTTCTGGTCTGAACTCTTCCGGATTTGGCCAGTACTCAGGGTTGCGGTGCAGGGTATAAGGTGGGATCATAACAACAGTTCCTTTGGGAATGGTCACTCCATTTATTTCTACATCTCTCTTGCAGGTTCTCTCAAGCCGCCCTCCGAGGGGAAAGAGCCGAAGGGTTTCATTCACTGTCATGTCAAGATATTCTAATTGCATCATTGCTTCATATGTGAGAGGAGCCTGTAGGACAACAGGAGATAGGTGACCAGGTATGTTGGCATAAGGATTGGATTGTCCTAAAGTGACTGCTGAGACCAGAGCGTCCCTAACCCCTGCTGTCCCAGCTATGACTCAGTGAAGAACAAAATGCAAGGTAGAAGTTGAGTAAATGGTTCCATTTTGCATCCCTGAACAATGGAAACGCCTGGAAATCCACATCCACTTGTGCATGGGTGTGGTACATGGCAAATGGGTTTGTGCAGTGGTGCGGCCTGAAAGGTCTGATACAGGATGAGTTGTCTCAGTGTGTGTCTCTTAGAGTCCTTGGAAGATTCCAGGGGGAGGTTGTTTAGGAGGTAAATATTTCTCATTGTCTTGGCTGAACAAGCATGGTCAGAGGTCCTTCACCATCACTCAACGTCCCCTTACCTTGTTGGGTAAAACTCTGTCGATTTCCTCCAGCAGTTTTTGCTGCACATCTGGATGCATGGCCAGTTCGTATGCCAGGTAACAAAGCGTGTTGCTGGTGGGCTCGTACCCAGCAAATATAAAGATGAATGCTTGTGACAGGACCTCTGCGTCAGTCAGGGCTGTGAGGAGAGAGGGCATGGGGAGATGAGTAAAACTGGTGTTGGCTGATGGACTCAGCAAGGAACAGGTAGCAACAGGTGGCATTAAGGCAGTTTTGTTGTGGTGTTTTCTGATATCACATTTATAGCTACTCTGCTTTCTGTCTGGAGAAAGTAATTTGATAGAGGAGCCAAATGATTTCCTGGGTATAAAAGACTGACATGGCAGTCCTACTTCTTGGCAAAAGACCTGGGTGATTCCCCTTAGTCCTGGTACTGGTACTGGTACTGGTAATGAGGGACAGAGATTTCTGCCTGGAGCTGGTCAGTGGAAATGGTGGTGACCCATTGAGTCTTTCTTTGGGAAGCAGCTCCCCATATTCCACTCACTCCCACAACCCCTGTCCCCATGATGAGTATTTGGATGTTGTTACCTTTATATGAGTGATTTGCTTCATTGCTCCCATGACTGGTTGAGTTCTGGGATTCGATCATCAGCTGCAGAAAATCTACTCTGCCCTGACAAGAAAAGTAGGAGAGTTTCTTTGGTGATAGGGCCCTTGGAGGCTCAGATAAGCAGATTTCAAAGTCTAGGCACAGTTTTTAAGCTGACAGCGTCTTCAAAAATGCACTTGACTTCCTTACTGTAAAACAAAACACTCGCTTTTTAGTTTGGAAACCTATCTGTCCTTTTCATGCAGATGTTGGGTGGGAAAGGGAGGTCTGGAATCAATCTTGGGAAAGGGATCCAAACTCTAAAAGGGAGAATTTTGCCAGGAAGCAGCTTCAATTTTTAAAAATTGAGAAGGGAAGGCACAACCCTGAAAGGAGGTATTGCTGCTCTTGTGCTGCTTACTCTGCTCTCTCTCATCCTCTGCCTAATCTTCTTCAGGGAGTCTCTTTCTTTGAATTATTACAAGTTCTGCAAACCCAAGCTTAGTCCAATTCTACTGAACCTTTTTTCTGGATTTAGCTTCAGCTCATGGGTGTACAAAGTCCAGTTGCTTCTCCGACAGGACTGGTCAGGTGAGGCTTTTCCGACAGTATTAAAATCAAGTGCTTACACTTAAATGGATTCAGGATTTTGTTGAGTCATTGTGCTTTGGCTTCATCTTTGATATCATAATTCTAATTATATTTCACTTCAGTGTATTTTCTGCCACAGCTGCTAGGAAATTCACACTTGCTTACCTTGTGAGTCTCCTTTTCACGATCCTTCTTAATTTTGGTGATGGATCTCATGAAGAAATCTACAGCACTTCTTGGGAAGAAGCTTACGTTCATCTTGGCCAGAAGAGGAGTAACAAATGGGAATACAACTGAAAAACAAATTGAGAATAAAATCACACACTGAAAATGAGCTCCAGCTCCTCTAATATATCCAAGGACGTTACTGAGGAAGTAATGATGCTACTGAGAAATTACTTCCTTTCTTTACCTGGGAAAAGCCTGGACTTTGCCCTTTCTCCTCTTTCTGCAAATTCAGGATTCTTTTTTATTTTCAGGCTGAGGTATTCATGGCCATGCTGTGCTCATACAAACCTTTCCAAGCCCCCTTCAGAGCATTTCCTTCATTGCAGAGAACTGGATCTTGAGCTTGCGTATAGATTCATAAAATCTACAGCATCAGAACCTCCTCTATGCACAGATCATACCTTTCCCCATCTTTTAGCAAAGTATCTAATCTTGATTTAAAGTTGCAAGTGATTTAAGGTCCATCACTGCTAAGCTACTGCACTGCTAGGAAATTGCATCTTATTACAGTCCCCACTCAGCACTCTTTTCCAGAAGATACATTTCGGGTAGCACCACTCTCCTCAAGCCTCACAGCTGAACTGCCTTTTCAACCCTCACATCATTTCTCGGCACTTATTTGGATGTTGGCTGGGATGTTCATGTATTTCTTGCATCGTGGATGCTAAAGGTGGAGGAAGTTTTTACCCTTCTTCTTCCCAGAGTTGTAGCATGAAGCTATCAATGAGGAAACCGTGAGACAAGAGCCATTAGGACTTCCTTCCTATCTAGTGAAGTTATCCAAGTAATAGTTGACTGGTTAATGTATAAAGTGCACCAGACTCTGATATGCTTCCTAAAGTCACACTTCAGTAGCTCTGTGACACCTGAATGAAGCTTTCAACAAAGAAGTCACTTACATGTTAAGATAAAGATTGGGTCAAAAAAGTCAAATTTGACCAGCTTCTGCATCTCTCTGACAAAGGGGTCCTTGGGGTTGTTCATGGAGTCAATGTTCACACCAAAGGAAGTGCTGGTGACGACATCCATGCTGTAGCTCCCAAAGATGCTGAGGAAAGATGGAAAAGATAGACTGGGGTTAAAGATTTGGACCAAGTGAATGTATTTTTTTCCTAATGCCTATATGATATTCAAATATAAATTCTCATAAGTCCTCCTGCCTTGGTTTTAAAAAGGAAATTGGGTATATGGTAACTGAAAAGCACTTGTAGTGAAAGGGATAGACACTGAGAGCTTTGTTTTCAAGCCTACGTGGGTTTTGAAATTGGACGACTTTCCTGAGGATTTTACAACAGCACGTGGCTCCAGGAATGGGTTAGTGAAAGGACAGCATGGGGCTCTTGAGCATGTTAGCTGCTTGGGGAGGGGTGGTAACACATCAACACATCTTGCTTTGAACATGTCATGAGAACAGTCTTGTTCAACCCAGCGCAGTTCTATAATACTACAAACTGTCCAAGCCCTCCCCTTGGTAGGGGAGAGCTTTGCTGGGGTGTGACTCTGCTGGTGAGCAGCTGCCCCTTCTGCACTTGTGCTTTGAAACTGGAGGGGAAATACACAGGTTTTGTTCCAGAACCCATACAGAAGACACAGATGAGGATGAGGCAAAACTACAGCCTCCCTTCCCAGTCCTCCAAGCAATGGGGCAAGTGATGGATGAGCACCTCACAGTGCTGAGGGTGAGGCAGAGAGGCCATCAACCCCAGTGTCCTGCAGTATAAGAAGGTGGTGCACAGAGATCCCGAGTACATATATGAAGAAAAAACTAGGTTTTCCTGGTGGATTTGGGGTTATCTTGGATCTTTGGATTCACAAAGCTGTGCTGGAGCATATTTCTCCCCATCTAATTCCTACCAAAAGACTTCTTTCTGGGTCTCTGCCTCTAGGAAGTTTCACTAACATCCCAGCTTAAATTTTCCCTTTCAGATTTCTAGCCAGGCTTTCACCCAGCTGCATTCCTCATTTCAGAGGTCTGGTTTACCCAGTGAGCAATCTGTGTTGCCAGTAACAAATGAACGGCAGCACTTGCTAACAAGGTTTGCTGCTTAGCCTGCTGCTCCTAGCAGCTACTTACTCCTTTACAGATAGAGTGTTGTCCTTTTCCACTTGCTTTTGAACATTTTTCACCAAAACTTCCCCATAGTGCTTCATTATAGGGAACATCTGTAACACAAACCAGATATGGTCACTTAAGTATAGTACATTTTACTTCTCTAAGACAGGCTTATGAAGACTACAGGGAGTTTCATGAATATTTACAAATAAGATCTTTCTGCTAAACTTCTATTTTAAGCCTTTTTTTGGTTTTAAATTAGGCATAAATTAAACAGGTCAGCTTAGTTGCCAGGCTCTGAAATCGGACCCCTGTGACAATCTCAGCCTGAAAACACTGTCTACTGACTTTCTGATTTAGTTTGTACCCGCTTTTCTGTGTTTTACCTCCTTTAGTTTCCCACTGGTGAAGGTTGGAGAGAGTACAGTACGAATCCTTTTCCACTGTTCATCTTCAGCTAATGAGACAGCGTTGTTCAGTACCCCTGCTAGATCTATATGCTAGAGTGGAAAAAGGCAAGGTGTTAAGCCCAGAAAAGACAGCAGCCTCCTTGCAAGGATGGAAACCGAGCATGCATGTCCCTGTCCTGGCTGTTTCAGGGGCATTATTACTGGCAGCAGGTTAAGGTCTTAGAAACAGCCTCTCTCAAGACACACGCACATAAATAATCCCCATCCCTGCAGCAGACCAGCTGTGAGATGCCATTTCCATATCCAGAACAAGTAACCCAACAAGCCCAACACCCCTATGTGTGTGCCCCCACCCAAGCATGCTGCCCAGAGCCTGCAGCCCAGCTGGTGGCACATGGGCTAGCTGGACCCTTACAGATTCCTGCATGCTCACACAGACTCAAATTCATCCAGAAATATATAGGTGTGAGAGCAAAATTTGTCTCTGCAGGCAAAGCTTCTTCTGCCAGCCTGGGTATGCGGTCCCCAGGCTGTAAGGCAGGGGAACAGTGACATACAGTGGCCATTTACAGTAATCCCTATAGTGCAGTCACTCGTCCCCTATGGGAACCGTAGGACATGCTTGGCGTGCCTGTCTCCTCCTATACTTTGTTTTCTGGACTGTGTGGTACAACACGATGCTTCTGCTCTTACCCTCCGGTTGGTAAAGGTGGAGTAACACTCTTTAACCAGCACAGATTTAATGATTTGAGGGTCCATGACAGCCACTACAGGTTGCCTGCCGTCATAAATCCTGGTGGGGGGTGAAAAGGAGACAGATAAACAACCCAAAGTAGTTGAAGTGCAAGGCTTGGCTGATGCTCATGAAATAAAATGTGTTAAATAAATGCCTCTCCATCACCAGCCTTGCTGTTCCACAGATGCCTAAGTACAGAAATGTAGAAAGTAGAGATGGAAAAGAACCCCCAGGCCTTCTCCCATCTGATTTTGTAAATGATAAAGGGGGCTAAACACCTTCCAAATTCACTAGGAAATGAGCAGGGCTCATTCCCTCAAGGGACCAGGTACTAAATGAAGCAAGTGTCATCACTTTCTCCCTTGACTCTCTGAGTTTTTTCCAGGCACTTAAGCACATTACTGTATTAGAAGGAAACTTGTTCGACCCCTTTCAGGCTCTTGAATTGGGTGTCTGGAGACTTGGGCTGACAGCACTGAAATATCCTTGGAGATGAAACTCATTCCTTGTTTTTGTCTTTTTAAGCTGCCTGTTCTGAATGCACTCCTAGAACAGATGTAGATTAAGCAGATTTATGCACTTTCTCCATTTATGTAGAGATATATTTTCTGGACTTAATTTTTTCAAGTTGCTATAGGGACCAATGGATGCATTATAGAGGATATGCAAGTTTGTAACCAAGTTATAACAGCACTGACAGGAGATGTCCAGAGCAGATCAGTGATAGCTACACAAGCTCCCACCACAGCAGGTAAGGACCAGCAGTACAAGGAAGTCAGTGGACTTTGGATCTGCCTCTTGACTAATGGGAGTCGCTCACATTCTTCTGCTGTTGATAAACCAGAGGAACCTGACCTCCCAGTTCCAGATTCTCCCTTAAATAAATAGTAGCTTTGCTACCGATTTTGTTAGGAGCAGGTGAGGGCCTTTTGTTAACAGCTGTAAAACAGCTTTCATGGTATAGGTCAAAGCAAATTTCTGTATAGAATGACAGCAGCACAGCCCTAACTTCATTGGGCTGTGTAAGCCACCAGGAGCACCCAATTGTTACTGGTCCCATCATGCTGGGACCATCAGAGCTGCAGGTAGAGAAAAGAGCTTTCCTGATGATTTTTTTCTCCCCTTTGTACGGATACTTGTTTTACCTTCCGAGATCAGTGCTTCATACTCACCCCCAGACTTTCCCATATTTCTCAAAACATTCATTGTCAAATTCCAAGAAACCCTGTGGAAAGAAATTGAAAAATTATCTCGGAGAGGATGCAACAGAGAGTGCGATGTTGGAGATGGTGGGTTAGGAGGAATGTCCATAAACTGATGCTCAGATCTGCTTTCTGAGTTCTTCTCTCCAGAAACATCATGAAGGACAGCATAAAAGTACATCATGCTTCTGAATGTTTGCCTGGATGCTGGCAAAGGGCAGCTGTAAATCAGCCACCCATGACTACTTGTTTGGAGATGCCCTGTGACGTTTGACAAGGCCCTGTGGTCTGTTACTGAGCCCTTATCCTGTGCTGGCCTTTGCACAACCTGTGTGTTGGAGCAGAGCTTGGCATTTGGAGATAACTTATCATCACCATGTATCTGTTTAGCTACAGCTGTACGAGCAAAGGCAGATATTTCTGGAGCTAGGAAGGCTTCAGTCACTTACTTTGCGATATTCCAGGCACGTCCCAAAGAAAGGCAGAGGTCTTGGCCCAGGAATACCCAACTTCTTGAACAAACCAAATGGCCAGGTCCCATATCTGAGGGACAGAAAAGACAACCGAGTGCTACATCACTGTGGCGTTGGGGCTGTGAGCACTCCTAAACCTGGAGACTGCAGCTACAGCCCTTTAGCTTAAGTAGAGGATCCAGGAGCTGAAAAAATTGGCCCAGAAGAAAACTGCCCTGTAAAAACTACTTAATAAACATGGTAAGGCTCACTGGTGCCACACAGAGCTTCAGAGAGATCACTTCTTTGATGTAAAAGCAGCTGTCTCCTGAAGGCATAGGTACTCTGGTGGAAACAGGACCTTAAAGCCTTTAGCAAAAGTCAAAAGAGGAGCCCATTGCCAACCAAAGGAAAGACAGAAAAGGGAGCTGGAAGAAGGAACACCAAGCTTGCATGTTTTTATTGAAGAGAAATCAAAGCAGTGCCAGAAGTGATGTCCAAAACAGGGCTTTTGTCAAGCTGCACTTTAATTTCATTTATTGTTCTCCCTCCCCTTAGCCTGGCGCTAGCTCAGTGGTGCATCAGGAAGTCTTGTCTTGATGGTTTTCTTTTTAGATTTTATTGACAGCTTTGCAGATTTCTTTCCTCTGAAGCAACCTTTTTGGCAGCTGTAAAGTTATTACTTCTACCTCAGGGCCTTCTGTTTCTCAACAAGGGTCTGGGCTGCAGCCCTTTGAAGCTTGTCTTTGGCTGTGTTGAAAGAGCTCCTCAAAATATTTGTTTTTAGTTAGTAGCTGCAGCTTCCCAAGTGAGCAGTTCATTGCAGAAGGGATGTAACACTGCAAAGGTTTGGCAGAGGGATGTTATCAGAAATCCTCTTTGGACCACGTGGCAGCAGCTGCTCAGCCAATATCTTGGGGATGCTTTCCTGAAAAGCCAGAGTCTAGGCTGATACTTATGGGGAGGGGAATTCCTTTACAATTAGTAATACTTGCCTAAATCTGGAGGACCCCAAATGAGACCAGTCCCCCCATAGCACAGGTTCTGCCAGAGCACAAAAGCAGACCTCATTTTATGGTCCAAACAGAGCAGGCAAGAAACAGGGCACAGGGTGTTTGCAGGTGCAGAAAGGCTTTACAGAGCTCAGTTTGTCAATGTTTAACCTTGTCTGTCAAAAGTTAATTCAGTACTAGGTATAAAATATTTGTGGATACTCATTTGTAATATTTATGGACAGCTGGTGCTGTGGGAGGACCAGGAAATGCCAATCTGGGCTGGTTACAAAGCCCAGGGACACTATAGGAAGCGTAGGCTAGGCTTAATCCATTTGAAACATGGCCAGGAAAACACAGTCTAATGCTCTTAGAACTAAAACATGACATGGCTTTCTTCAGGCTGAGAAGGACCATTCAGTGTAAAGCCAGAGTATAATCATTGCTACATCTTACCGTGGATATGAACCAGAAATGCCTGATATTCCTTCATGTGTGAACTCTAACAGTGTTGCCCTAGATGGACAAGAAGCATCTGAACAACCTCCCTGTGCTAATGGGCAGTGAAATTTCTGTTTTAGCTCAGATATCAGAGTACAAAGATCTAGGCTTTGTCCCTTTTGCCACAACAAAATTGCAAGTGCCTGCAGAAGGTGGGAGTCTGTTAATCATCAATCTCAGATGGCCACAGAGTTATTAAAAGATGAAGGTTTGGGTCAAAAATGAGGATGGGATTTTTGGGGTTGTTTTCTTTCTTCTTTTTTTTTTTTTAATGAGTCCATCTGAAATAGGCTTTTGAGTGATCCAAATCACAGTAAAAGGTTTGAAAAACAGGGCTAAAAGTTCAGAGCTTCCTGAACTGCTGTGGTTGGAGCATTGCCAGGGCAGACAAATGGATTGTGCTCGTGTGCACCACATTAATCGTTAAGGTTTATGGCTAGCAACATGCTGTCTCTGCCTAAGGGCTTGTCAACACTACAAAGTTTGTCAGTCTACCCTTGTTGGCAGGGGCTGCCAGCAGAGATGCTGTATGTCCCAGCAGAAGGGGGTTTTCAGCCAGCCCTGCTATGCTGCAGCACAGAATGGCATCAGCAAAGCGGACAAAAGCATTTTCTCACTAGCACAGCTCCTCTGAATCAGCGGGTACTCTTCTGCCTAATGGAGTTTCTCTGAAAAGCCAGGAGCAGGGAGCTGACCTTACTTTGGGCTTCATTTCTTTCCCTAGCAAGGGTGGTCTGTGGGGACAGGCACGGGATGCTGTCCCTGAAGGCGTGTGGCAAATCTAACTTCTGCAAAGTATCTATCCCTCACAGTCCAGGTGCCCACGCATGGAGCATCTGACCTGGGAACTGTAGAAGAAATCAGGAGGAGTAAGACTTGATCCTGGGAATGCTCTTTTTCTGGATCCTCGTTGCTGCTTTCCACCTTTGCAGGTCATGCAGTGTAGTCATCTGCTGTAAGCTTGTCTCCATAGGACCACCTCAGTCAGGGAGACACAGCTTTCCTTAGACTGTATTTCAGTGAGAAAATAACCTAATGGATCATGATCCTCACTGGATTCCTCTGGAAGCCAGCACCCTGCTGGTAACGAATGTGGGACACCATTATTATCTGATTATTGCTTTGATGCTTAGCAGCAAGATCCTAACAGTGCACAGGAGTATTCCAAACCTTGGAGCAAGATCATGCATCTTTATGGTCTTTAGACTGTACTGCTTCCCAGAGCTTCATTAGATGCTGGAAATCATACCTACCTGTTTGCTCTTCACCAGACTAGTTGCATGAAAATAAACAAGGGCAAGAACAGGAAAATGACACAAGCAAAGAACCAATAAAGAGTATTTTACTCACGCTACCAGGAGGGCTATGAAAATAACCAAAAGGGCCCATGTTTCCATGGAGAAGGAAGGAAGAAGGTTCATTTTGGTTCTTCTCTGGTTGGTTTTGAGTTCTGTCTTGAAGTGCTTGTCCCAGGTCTGTGAGGAATAGGAACATTCCACAGTGTGTAATCTTTTGTGTCCAATCGTATGATTTAGGGGCTGTCCTTCTGTCGTGAAGGAGGAGGAGTAGAAGGCAAAGGTAGCAAAGTATGCTAATCCAAAAACCACAATTCATGTGATAGATAAATGACTGGCTGAACTGTTTAAGGATCAAATTCTTTAATATATATTTTGATAGGCATTTCAGCTAGTTCCTCTGTTGTAATAGTAAGTAATAACTGACTTCTTACTGAGTAATGCTCCTGGGCTCCTACACCAAAGTAAATAAAACCAAGTTACAATGAAAAGGTAAATCCCAAAGCAGGTGTCAGAGTTGGTTTACAAAAGGGAAAGAGAAGTGAAAAGGTTATTCGTATATTGTATGACAAGATCTTTTGTGGCAGCTGAATTAAATTTGGCAGAATTTTAGATTTTGCTTAAAATACCTCTCTTTTGTGTTGTGAAGACCAAGAGCTGCCTGCTTCTGCTTGTGGTGGGTCAAAAGCAGCTTCTAACAAAGGCAGGAATTTTCCCCTTGTAATGGCTTTTTTCTTGGTTTGTGACCAGGCATTTTGCAAGAGAAATGTTGTTGTTCCACAACTGTGAGCAGCTGAAGTGCCACCATTTCCAAAACACCAGCTCGTGGCTTATGAATAAAAACAGCACCCACCCTTCTGCAGCAGCTGGCAAAAAGACAGAAGCAAAGGGAAGCCACAGATTTTTGTACTGGTTCTCCTGTAAGGGTGGTGCAGAAAAGTGATAGCATCCTAGAGGTATGGATATGCTAAGAGAAGATTACAATGGTAGAGAAACCTGGGCTGTAAGGATTCTCATAATCTTAGGGCATGAGGCTGTGGTTTGCACGGATGTGTACTACAGCATCTTGAGGGCTTCATTCAGAAGTAAAATGAGCAATTCTCTTCCTATTGTCAGAGCTGCCATCTTCAAAAGGGATTTTACTGACTACACTGGGTGGAAATAACTAGGTGTTATAAATATTTGGCACATCAAATGCCTCTTGTCTCAGAGGATGTTGCTGTGATTGGTGGTGGGCTGACTAGTAAGTAGATCTGTCCACATTGTGATAAGAGACACATTCTGAGAGTCATCATCTGACTTGTATCAGCAGCATTTGTATCTCATTTCACCTTTGCTTCACTCTTGCTCTGACCTTCAGAGACAACTCAGTTGCAGATTATTTTGTAATAAACAGTCTACTTTAATTTGACATGAAGAGGCAAGTTCATGACATAGTTATATAAGTCTGCATCTGGTCCTACCTTGTCTGATTCAGAGATACTGAAAGAGCATGTGATTAAATAGGTGCTTTCCCCCCAAGGAGCTTGTCACAGCAGTGATTGTTCTTCCAGGATTTCCCTTTCCACATTTTGACATAGCCTCAAAATCTGAATTTACTGGGCACCAAATGTTACTGACTCACCATGTTGGGAAATGGATGAATTCTTTTTTTTTTTCATGAAACACTCTCCATCCTCAGTAAAAATAAGCTTCAGCCCTTGTCCTATTAGGGTCACTCTTAAAGGTAAGAATAGTCTCTGGAAAAACTTGTAAAGAAACAGATAGATGCAAAGTCTCATTGCTGGTTTCTCATTGCGGTCTTATGATCTCTGCCAAATGAACTGTGCCTATTGGCTTCAAACAAACAAATGAAACCCTACCATCCCCTTGAGAGAGCTGGTAGATAAACATAAAAACCCCAGCCCTCATGTAATTAATCTATGCCAGGGGAAAGTCAATGACCCAGGAACAAATGACCAATTTTTGCAACACGTGTAGATCAGAGCTGGGTTTACCTCTAACTTGCCTTATACTACAACTGTAAACCTCCAACTCTAGGCTGTGGTACTCCCTAAACTGCTGGGGGGTACAAGCAGCCAGCTGGGAGGTCATGTTTGAGAGGTGACTTGAGTATTTTCAGAGAGGAGCCCAGGGAGAAATTCTCCTCCTGTCCTCCATCTCTAGGAGGGTCTCATCAGCTGTTTGGTATTCTCTTCAGACAAGGCTGAGCCCCACCTCACAAAAATGATGGGAAGGAGAACCATACAGCCAGGCCCAGTCTATGTTCTCCCTTCCCAGCCGGATGCATCTACAGCACAATTATCCTTTCACCCTATCCAAGTCCTTTAGATGCATCTTATTCCTTACCACCATGGGCTTTTAGGTGCACCCTCTGCTTCTCCTGGACATCTCAAAGTGCACTGCATCCCATCGTGGGTTTTGGTGAGTCCACAACCCCAGGCATCTGGAGCAAAGGCACACACTGCTCAAGGGCATGAGAAGGTGCAAGCCCAGATGAAGGTGTAATTATACCTGTGGGAACACCCTGTTAGTCTCAGTCATGGGTGACAATGTCCACAGTGGATAGGCATTGCTCATCATCATCACTTAGGCTGCTGCACTGTATGGTAACTCCTATGTTGCCACTCTGCTTCCAGGACAGACACAGGCTTAAGGTGAGAGATTTAAAAAGCCAAAGTCTGCAGCATATTCAGAAGAAAACCGAGCTGCCTTTCCATTTTTAATGACTCTAAGTAGCTCAGATTAATGGATTAATGGCTTTCAGGGAAGCAAAATAACACTGTGGTTTTGTTTGCAGTGTAATGAAAGGAGTGTTCCTAATCCAGGCTGTGAACAAGGTGTGATGAGCAGGAGGGATTTCTTGTGTAACAATGACTCAGGGCTGGGCAGTAAAATGGAAGAACATGTATTTCTTCCACAAGCTGTGAAACCAAATGATGTGGGGTAAGAAAAAACACTCTAGAATAGCAATTATGACTGAGGCACAGGTGTGGAGAAGAAAGAGCAGTTCAGAAGAGAAAGAGCTATTGGCAAAAAAAGAAAAGCCACAGTGGGTAACGTTTTTTGTTCATGATGAAAAGGTCTGCACGGGAATAAGGAGGGCCAGGCTGGGTAAGCCTGAATCTTTAGGTCTAACTCACTTCTGAGTGCAATCATGAAAGAGATTCTCCTGAGATACTTTGGGGAATTTATTTTAGATTCCCAGATACAGATCATAAAAAGTGCCGATAATCACGCAGAGCTCAGATAATCTCTGTATGGAAGATGGCAGGTTTCTGCCCTGGAGAAACACCAAACTGGCAAGCAGTGGAATTGGTTTAGCTTTGGTGTTGATAGGTAATTTAATATATTCTAGAAGAGCACTTAGGAGTAAAATTACCTTGGACTGAACAAAATGCATTCCTTTAGTTTAATGTAAGTGGAAGTATAAACAAAAATAAGCTTATAGCTAAACCCAAAAATAAGCTTATAACTCTTTTTCAAGAGGACAAATTAATGAAGCAAATCAGTGGAAGATCTCGGGGCTTTCTGTGTAGGCTGGACTAACCTCCTTTTTAAGTCAGTGGTGCCAATATTACCACCAGTTGTCTGCCAGGAGACTTGCAGGAACAGTCTTTACACCCAACTGCCTAAACAGCTACATTAAAAAGGATGCTTGGAATACACGAATTGGGTAGGAGGTGGGGGTAAAAAAAAAAACCCACATGATTTTGTAGTTCAGGGGATGCTATTGTATATTCTGGCTGTAAGATCTTCTGCATTGGGAGCTCAATTCTGCGTTTGACTTGAAGCAGCCCAGTGCTTGAACATACTGGCTCACTGAGACGCAGTTAGGGGGGTTCAGTATATCGGTGGCACTTCTTACATCCTTGGAGGCCCAAAATCTTTGTTTGTCTAGTCTAGCTAAATGATAGCTGGGCTGGAAGGAGGTTGCTACGAGATAAATGCCAGGTAGAAGAGCTATTTAATCAAATTATGATGTTGGCGCAGAGACAAATGGGTATAACCCAGACACAAATAAATGCTAGGCTGGAAATGAGTATAGTCTGGCCTGAAAAGCTCAGGAGTCTTCCCATCATGGGGTTAAAAGAAAGAGAAAAAGCTCAGACAGTGTCAAATGGGGCTAGATAAGAGAGCTACTGGTGGGAGGAGGGAGCAATACATTAAATTTACCAATGCTCTTCTCCCTTACACTTTCTGCATCAGCAGAAGATGTGGGGAGGCAACTATTTATTTTCCCTGATACACTGTGGTTTAGTTACCCACAGGAAAATACTTCATAATGAAGGCTATATTTTGTTGTCAGTGGTTAAAATATTGATACACTGCTGCTGGATAAAAAATCAATGTATTTGGAGGGGTCTCTAATGATACTTTATGTAGTTCTGTGTATAGATGACTGATACCCACCTGCACGTAGATTTCCTTGGGATTTAAAAAGCTCAACAAAAAACTCAACAAAAAAAAGTAATTAATTCCCCTGGATGTTTTGTTCCATATACTGAGCTTTGGAACTACACAGAAACTAGGACATTTTTCTGACCTTTTTTTCAGTTAAAGTAATATCCCTGATACCGACCGATCTTCCTTCATAATCTTTATATCATTATATTCCTTTTCCTTCGAAGAAATGACAGCTACTAATGCTATATGATATCTGGATAGCTAATTAACTCGGAGCACTGCATTCTTTTGCCCAATCCAATACAAATGTCTGCTTGAGGTTCTCTCACTTTAACCTTATAAAATGAGTTAAGAACAAATAAAGCATCCTGCTAGCTCTGCACATGACTTTTTACCTGAGATGGAATGAAAGACAAGATTACATCCCATAAGGAAGCAGCAGCAGCAACAATCCTGAACAAATGCAAACTATATTTCTGACACAAGTTATAAGATCATGTTCTTTCCTGGGTATTTCAGGGAGGAAACATTGGTGGGGCAGATGCCTGTGAGTGCCACGTTGTTGCACCATAATTTTGGTGCAAGTTATTCCAAGAAGCATCTGCACACGTCATTGCTCAAGCAAACTTCTGCATTGGTATGTCACAGTCTAGTGAAGTCAGTGCAGTTGACTCATTCAGAAAGATGGATCTTTTAAAGGGTGACAAATCAAATTCTTCATCCGGAGTGTAAGGATTTTGTTATGCAAAGCACTGCATGAGATGGTGCCTAAAGCAGGAATAACGTAATGTCTTCGGTCCATGTCCCTGCCACCACTGCAGCTTTCTACAGGGTGACCTGCTCTGACTGTACCTCAGCAGGTTCAGCTCCACTGAGGTTGTTGTTAGGCTAGATAGTAACGATCATGAGACTCCAGTATTTGTAATGAAAGCGACCAGCATCCTTTCTCAGTGTGCTTTTAGACCACAGTTTGCTTGCCTCTACATCTTCTGACTGGTGGGGGGGTGTTTTCTTCATTGCTCTTTGGTAGACTGGGCCAGGTGAGGCAGCCTCTCACAATAAGATGTGCAAAAGCAGGCAAAGTCAGGGATGTTATATATGAAGGTTCATGGAAAGGGCTGTACATGGTAACAAAGATGGTTGGTTAACACATTTCACCCGAATGGGAGTTTCCAAATTGCTGCTCCCTCATCCCCACTCCCTCTGGTCAGATACCTGATCTGCTCCCAGCTACCTGTAGTACTAGAGAAGGATTATCTCAAGGTTATTTTCATACCACCTGAGTGCATCCTGATACATTGTTTTCCTCTTCTATTTTGTAAATAGCATTTCCTCAGGGGCTAAAGTTTCAGCTTTAAGTTAGTCCTTTTTTTGTTTGGTTGGTTTTGTTTTTGTTAAAGTAAATGACATTATTTTGAGAACCAGTCCCTAAAATCATCATCTTACATGAGCAAAATACATGGGCATTTAGGTCATCTCAGTTTACAGGCTGTTGCTTGAATCACTCTGTGGTAAGTCCTTATATAGTATGCATTTGTGTTGAGATAGTTGCACTGTAAAAAAAAAAAAATTAAAAAAAAAAAAAGAGGAAAGAAAAAAGTTGTGCTGTTTCTTTTGCAGATTGGAGTTGAGTCGGAGAGGTCAAATGAGTATTAAGTACCCAGTAGCATTGACCCGGGTGAAGTCAGCGTCCCTGGACCTGGCTTATCTGAACTCAGGAGCTAAAGTAAGTCCTTCAGGATGTCATAAGTTCTGATCTCACATTGGTGTGTGACAACATTTCCATCTGTTTGATTTGCTCATGTTGAATATTTAACCAGTGACTAGTCTGTCTGATGGTGTCCAAATCACCGGGCCTCGAAATCCCTGACAGAAATATGGGAGAGGATGGGGCCCATCAGAAAAATAGACACCTGTCCCAAGAAACCGGGCATCTAGTTTCTCCAAACCAAGGGATTTTTTTTTCTTCATTCTTCAGTCTTCTGTCCCTTTATGCAATTTTGTTTCCCTCTAGCTTTTGCCCTATCCATACCAGCTCGTTCTCCCTGGCAGCAGGCACTTTGGCTGTATGCAGGAATGCTTGGCTTGGCTGATGAGGGCATCTCCAGCACCAAAATCCCAAGTCTGCTTTGAGGAGCAGAGATCTTATCTCCACAGCAAGGATGTTTGCACTGCCCTCAGCTTTGTAGGCTGCTCCTGCTGCTCTTCTAATTTAGGGAAAAGTGTATGTTTGGAAATAGCTCAGCGTGCTCTCATGGGAGAGCTGCGGTGCCTTTGCCACCTCCAGTGGCTGCTCCAGGCTGGGTGGTACTGGTGCCTCGGAGGTGAATTCAGGTGCAAATCTGACAAGAGATATAAATGGAAAGGAGAGAAATAGTAGCTTTTAAACACAATTAGTCCTTTAGGTTAATGCTCCTGCCCAGCTTGTGGCGGGTTCTTAAGGAAAAAGCAGCAGCAGCAGGGAAAGTGGTTTCAAAACCTTTTGCTGAATTTTCATGGCCTCATTCTGTAATCTTTATATGCCTGAGAAATCCTTATTATCTGTCATCTGAGTTACTGGTGTTTAGTATCTGAGTGAAGAGTGAGAATCAGATCCTTATTAAGAGATATTGATCATTACAAAGAGTTCAGCCTGTGGCCCTCATCCATCTTTGTGCTGATTTATGCATTTCAAGAGGAATTGTAGAAAAAATGTGAAGTTCAGCAGCACTTGGAGCTGACGTTGAGCCTTCTGCCATTTCATCCCTTCACTAGGATGGTTCCTGGTGGCCACTGTGCTGTTGATTTTCTGTTTTAACTGAGGAAAGGACCTTTTGAAGCCCTCCCCATACACTTTCCTCTCTCACTCCAGTACCAGCATCAATTCCCACTCCTCCAAATAACCTTCAGCTTCCCTGAACCTAAATGTATGACAAAGGCAGACCTTTAAAATGTTGGACAGAGACCCAAACTGAAGGGCACTGTGATAAATTCTGGCAGCGGTTTGACATGATGGGAAATTCATTCCTCCCATATAAATTATTTTCTGCACATTTCAGGCTTTAGCCTTTTACTGTGCATTTTCAGCAATAAACAGTGAAATATGACATTATTTACTTGTGAAGCACTAATAACGCATACAAGCCATAAAACCTGATGATGCTCTGGAGAGCTTGCAGTCACCAGCATAAACACAGGGAAGACAGAACGTGCTGGGACCTCGTGCAGGGACACCAACGCGTGCCCTGGATGCTTCCCTGCTTTATGCCTCCCTGAAGCATCACTTCTTGCAGGCAGACAATTTATTCCCTGCTGACTTAGCTCCCCAAGCACATGGGATGCCCTCTCCTTTAGGGTTCATCTCCCCTGATTTCATAAACATCCCTGAGCTACTCTACTGCTACCTGACCCAGCTTGTTTAGCAACGTGTCCCCAGCAGAGATGAGCTCAGACAGGGCTGTGAGGTGGGGTAAAACCTGAGCCTTGCTAAACCCCATTGCTGGGCCCATGGTGCTCAGGCATGGTTAACTTGGCATGGCTGGCTGCAGGGGCCAAGTGTCGGGAGTGATTTTCAGCATGTGTGCATGAATAATGCCATAAGGAAGTCCAGCTACTTTAACTTTCCTGTAGGATTTTTTTTTTTTTTTTTTCTCAAGGCCTTTCATGTTGATTTGGCTTCACTTTAGGTTACTGAGCTTTGGGTTAGCTTAGCCTGGCTTTGCGTGTTCAGACATAGCCATGCCCACACCGTGCCCTCATACCCACACCCTGTCCTTGGCACTTCTGTCCTTGGCTCATGGGCTGGGAGCTGGCTGGAGCTGCAGCAGCAGCCTCCTCCTGGAGAAGAGCTTTGTGGAATGTATTTGTAGCATCCTCATTTCTTCTGTTACATCAAGCCAGGGAAGTTTCAGCTGAACTTAAAGGTGAAGGCTGGGATGTCCCTGACTGCTAGTGGGGCTCAGAGCCCAGAGGGATTCCTGAGAAAAAAAATGCAAACAGTAAGGGCTTGGGTTAACTCTGCGGCATACCCAGGTCACCCTTCGTCTTCCCTTTGGGCTTTGGCAGCATGAGGAGTGTCATTTGCTTATCGAACTCTCAAAATGCCTGAGAGAGGAGAGGAGGTTAGCCTGTCTGCGAGCGGGGAGGAGGAACCTGGCCTCCTCCAAAGAAAATACAAAGCAGCTTTGGCCGTATCTATTATCATTATTGGAGCTGTCAGCTGAGATTCAATACAGAGCTTTAGATAGATGTATCGAGGGCAGCTTCCATGCTGACTTACCACAGCAGCGAAGGAGCCAGCTCCTGTCTCATTTGTGCTCATTTAATCCCATTGATTTCACTGGAGCTCAGGATGAGGAGGAAGGCCACAGTGGGCTCTGCAGACCACAGCTCAGGGCACTGGCCCAGCAAGACCGCCTAGTCCTCCCTGCACCATCTCCAGGAGATGATGGGGGGATTTGGGGCCCCAGAGTCTTGTGCAAACCTCAGGACCAATGCACAGGGATGAGCTCTTCCAGTATAAAAGATTTTGCCTTAAATCAGGTCACTGGGAAGCTGGACCATAACCGTCTCATTTCCTCATTTCTATTATACTCCCTCTGCGGTACATTCTTACAGCCTAACTGTTTTGCTCCATCTTAAGGTTGTACTGAGGAAGGGAGAGTGTTCGCTATTTTAGCAGAAGTTAAGCCAATATTTCTCTGTTTTCCAGCCCATTCCACAGAGCTGTGCAGCAGTTGGTCTCAAAGAAGCAGGGCCACGTCAATTCTCCTGTCAGTTATAAAAATATTTTGTCAGGACTTAGATCCCAGTGGGGTGTTGATTTACCTCGAGTAGCTACACATTTCTGTAGAAAATGAGAATATTCAGGAGATGTTGTCAGACTATTCTAGGACTACAGCTAGAGTTTGTGGTCCAGATTAATTAAAGGGCTGGAGAGGCTATAAATGTGATTATCTCTTCTTATCTCGTTCCAAAGTCCAGGCAATATCTACAGTGTTTCAAAGTTGTATATGTTTTTTGTTTGGTTTTTTTTTTTTTTTAATCAATAGCAGTGGAGTTGTCATTATCACCAGCCTGCAAATAAAGTTGTATGAGAAGCAGAGAAGGGAAAACATTGGTGTGGAAACAGGCTACGCCTTGTTTGCGGGTGGATTTTCGTCATGAGAAAAACTACTGAAAGCCTCAAAAACTACCAGTTCAGAACAAAACAAAACAAATCTGTAATGCACCATTATGACCTCCTGTAGGTAAGGCTTTAGAAAGCAGTTGTCTGGGTACTCAGGATCAGGTGCTTGGGGTGAAACAGGTGTTGGATTTTGGCTTGGCCACCAAATTCTAGCCTGTCAATTCTTCTGTGTCTTTTTCTCCATGGAAAGTTTAATAGTTTGGTCCTCACAGAGGAGCTGGTAGGACCTCAAGAAATAGAGACGAGTCCATTCTTTGGCCCCAGCAGCTGAGCAGAGACGCTTCAAATCTTCCCTTCTCCTAAGGCATGTGGGTCCCAAGCAGTTGCAGCTCTTCATCTGTTGGTGGCTCAGAACCAGGCCAGTTAGCCTTCCAGCTGCAGAGGGGTTCAGGCATTGCCTTTTGCTATCGTGTCTCATCCAAAAGCCACCACCACGGCCCTGTCAGCTCCAGGGCTGTCACGCACAGCCATCTGCAAGCAGCAAGGTCAGCAAAGTGGCTAGTGCACTTTTTGCCTGCTGTGATAAACACACAGTCAGAAAGATTTTATAACACAGCTCAGAACAGGATCTGCCCTTTGTTATCCAAACGAGGTCGAATTTGTGCCAGCACATAGCTCTGAGTCACGGCAAGTTTCGATTGGGATTTCTGATTCCTGAACAAGGACTGATGAGGCTCCCTGGTAGTTCCCATTAATCTTCTTCCCCACAAGCTCAGCGTGGCTGCAGTTGAAGAAGTTTTGTGTTTGCTTTCACTAGTTTGCATAAAAGGTGATGGTGCAAGGGGTCTGACAGCCAGGACATGGACGGGAAGGATCTTGTCTGGGTTTCAGGCCATGGATTTCACAATAGTCCTTTGTCGTGTCTCAGCAGTGCCTTGGAGAAATGCAGCTGCAGGAAGAGGTCTCAGTCCATGCTCATGAAACATGGCAGATCAAGACTGCTCCTCCAGGGATGAGGGGAGCTGGTTCTCACTGGTGGGGACAGGCTTTGCCTTCCCTGGAGAACTTCTTAGCACAACAGCAGTGCAAATGACTGCTCACCACACAAGTACTGGCATCAGCAAGCAGTAAAGCCACCCATGCTTTCCAGCTTGGGAGGCTTCCTGCTCAAAGTTGTGTGGTTTAGATCTCCCCTTAGTATTTCAAGAAGCTTTCAGACCAATTAAATCTTTAATGATTGCCTCTCCACTCCTTGTGCAGAGGCTTTGCTTTTGCATTTGTTGCAAACCAGCTGTGTGCTTGTATATAAACCACCTTAAACATATCTGGGACAAGACAAAAATTCATGTCACTGCTCCCCTGCTCTCCTCCCTGGACCACACTTTGCCAAGGAAAGGAGAAAGCAGCAGCCCTGGGTTCATGGTTCTAGGAAGCCAAGGGAATTAGTTTTCTATTGAACCTTTCATTCTCCAGTTATCAAAACACTTTGTGAAGCCAAGGCCTGTAGGGAAGCAGAGCTGCTATTTATGTGATCAATAAAAAGTTTTACACGGAGCCTTGGATGCTCACAAAAGATGGGAAAGAATGTAGCTGAAACAGCTCTACACATGAAAACAAGATGTTTATTGGTATTGAAACACCCTGCTAGGCTGAAATCAGATGCCAAGCGATGTGAGCTCAAGCCAGGATAGTTCTTACTGGGGAAGGAACGGGAGCAGGGTAGCTTTTTGCATAGGACTAGCTAAAATTTCCCTGTCATTATTTGTAATAATAGAAGGATAAATGCACATCATGGTGAGATGATTGAGGCTGGAGCCAAGGGGGACAGAGCCAATAACATTTTATGTATTTTCCTGCCATATGAATTCTTCACACCTTGAACTACTTTTCCTTGAATTTTTTTTTCTTTTTTTTTTTTCTTTTTTTTTTTTTTTCATTGAGGAAACAGCCAGTAAAAAAAACCTAATGGGTTAGAAACCACGTAAGCAATCTCCCACTGAGCTTTATTCCCCACAGGCTCATTGCATCAAAGGGAAGGCAGCAAAATAGGGCGACCATAATGCTAAATAATAATGAAAACAAGTTGGCTGCTGCCTGATCTGCCTCATGCTCAGGGGAGGTCCTGTTGCCTTCAGGGGCTGTTGGACTTGTGGGGACCATGGCAGCCACTGGGCTGGGATGAAGATAACATTCTGAGGCTTTACACAAGACAGAACAGCTCTTGCCTTTGCTCTGCATTCCTCCTTCCCCACTCTTTCAACTGTCAATACATCTCTCTAGCTGCCTCACTTCTTCCTGTGCCTCCACAATGAGAAGAGGTTTCTTGTTTACTGTGATCCCTCTCTTGCCACATTTTGAGTCCCATTTTCTGGCTGAGAGGTGCAGAAAATTTATTTATCCCATATATCTCCTGTCTGCTTTTTCATCAGGAAGGGTAATTTCATCCCACTCACAATGTCTTCCTTTCCCCACTCCACCTTACTGACCCCAGAAATGTCCAATTAGCAAATCTGGGACTTCTGTAAGCAGCAGAGATTACTTCCACCTCATTTCAAGTTTAACACTCTGCTGGTTTTTGTTGTGCTCTTTCCAGCACTTGGTAATTTTGCTCCATAATAATAGGATCAGTGTCTCATAATTAGTGCAAACCATAGTCCTACATCCTGGGAAAGGAAACATGGTGGGAAAACACTGACTGTCCCCAGTGCTTCCTGAGACATCAACCCTGAAGTTTCAAAGCAGTCTGGAGATGGCAAATGCTGGTTATTGCAACACAAACATAGCCTGTGGAAAGTGGAGCTCTAAACCTTATATTCTGGGTACGAAGCCTGGCAGTCAGTGCAGAGCAATAGCAGCGACACGATACGCACCTCTATCAGGGGCTCTGAAAGATGGAATGAGGGCTTTACACAGGATAAACTCCAGGCTTTTGTAGAGGCTCGTCCTTCCCCCAAATCCTGCTAATTCCACAGTCGCTGTGTTTGCTCAGTGGGGTGGACAATGCAGCTATGGGTGTCCTGCACCTGCTGCCTCAGGCACCGCATCTTACCTGTGCTTCAATCCAGAGATCTCCTCTCCTTCCCTGCACAAGCCACAGTTGTGGAGCTGCTCTTAATTTCCTGCATTACCTAACCACAAGCAGTGCTGCTGGTAACAAGCTCTGAAAAGATAGGTGGAAAGAGCACTAGGAGATAAGAAGTCTTATTTACAGCTTGGAGAATCTGCATTTTTGAGGGATACACCGCACTTAAAAATCAGGAGAGACGAAGGGGCACCTTACAAAAGTAAGTGTTGCCTGGGCAACATCAGCATCTGCATCCCCGCATCTCTCCAGCTCCATGCTTAGCAAATATCCTCACTGTGGTGTTTCTGTGCACTCTCAGACTTACACCTTGCTCCCTCTCACTCACGTCCATGTCTGCTTCTCCAAGGTGAATGTACAGGGATTGGCACAAGAAGTCTACGTACGCCACTGGCAAGAAATTAATTTCTCCTCAGTCTTTCAGCTTGTCTCACCTGCTGTGCTCTGCAAAGTCCCAGCTCTGTGCTTGCACCCAGTGCAGGCTTCACCCCACGCATGTGCCTTCTGATGGAGCCAGGTGCAGTCATGCCCTCCCTGTTTGGAGCTGAACCATAGATCCTGTGTATCTGGCTGTGTCTTATCTCAAAGTTACATTTATGTAGTAGTTAGGCTTGAGGACAGATGCTTTCTTCTTCCCTCCTTGCTTCTTTTTTTTTTTAACACAGTAGAAGAAAAACACACTCATCTTCCAGAGTTGGGAGTTCTCCTGACAGCAGAACAGTGTGATAGATGTACCAGGCCATCATTTCATCAGAATATCAAGCCATGAGGTTGGCTACTGCCATTCATTCTTGTCATTTGAATCCTCTTGATGTGTAAGATCACATTAAAATCCTGTAAGTGAAAAGTGCTGCATATCTCCTTGTCAGAGAGGGCTACACCAGTTCATCCATCCAGCCCCAGGACAGAGCAGGTGGAGGGATGCTCTTTGTTGGACCATTTGTTGATGGTAATACAAAAAATTTGACGGTACCTAATCCTCATCCAGCTCCACTTTCCAAAGGAAGTGAAGGACAGCTGTCATGGCATTTATTGTTTGCAGTTTTCTTCACCCCAGACATTAAAAAAGCTGGGGTTTTCTTCTCATCTTGCCAACTGCAAAAGGGATTTGTCTTTCTTACACCTTTTACTCTTCTCTGAATTTTATTTTTTTTTTTTTTAACATCTTGAGCAGTGGGCTCGTGGCCAAATTTCTGAAGGTGTTTAAGCATCGACAGATGCAGCTGAATACCTGGAGGGATTTTTCAAAAGCATCTTGCTGTAATTGTGTATTACATTCTCCACTTCCCGTGATCTCTTTGGTAGTAGCCCCATTCTTGCCAACATTGCATCTCCTAGTGCAGAACTGAGTTGGATTTTGCTTCTTTTCTTACTTCTAGTCCCAGAACTCCAGGGAACTGGTACAAAGGAAACATAAAAATGGACAAAATTTGCTGCAAATGGTTACATTTGGAGAGATTCTAGTGTCCTTATAAATACTGATGGGACACTGAGAAGGTGCATGCTTTCATTTATAGCAGCAGAACTCCAGCATGAGCAGAGTCTTTTCACAGACCTGCTCTTTCACTGAGAAACGTACTGAGAAATCAGCTGCTTGCTCCCTTTGAAATGCAAAATGTTCCTGTATTTCAACATCATGGCCAAATTTGCCAGTGCTGAAATTTGAGCAGTGCTGTGTTTTCTTAGAAGCAGCAGTTAATTTGCAGAGAGCGTCCCTGTCACTTTTGCCCACTGTAAATTCTGTGAGTGACGTTGGTGGTGTTATTAATAACCAAATAAAAAACTGAGTGCAGTTTGCAGGCAGATCTGCAGAAAGTAGTGATCTGGGGGTTGTCTTCCTCTACCGGGACAAGCTGCAGGAGCCATAGCAGCCCAGGGTTGTTATTACAGAGCGAAGGGATCCACAATTTCCATCCTGCAGTGCCATCTATAGCGCAGCGCTGTGCACAGCAAACAGCCCTGCAAAAATCTCACCAGAGCAAACATAAAATCCAACTGAAGCAGCGGGCTGTGAGAACGCTTGGTGCAAGGAATTGAACTGGCAGTTTAGGGACCTTGGTCCGTGTTGTATGGACTGGATAGGGGTGGAGGAGCTTAGAGTGTGAGTCCTACCTGCCCTCCTGTCTGGGCATCTCTAATATTTTTGTGTTTGCAACACAATTTCATCCCCTCCAAATCAATATAGAAATGTCCGGTTTTCTCCTGGGGACATCTCAAGATATACTAAATCAGGGGCATGAAACCAAAACCCATTTTGATTCTGATGAGCAAAGGGAATTTCTCTTTATTTTTAATTTTTAAACCAGATGTTGCTTTCATGCTCTGAAACCTCTGAAACAGCTGAGTGGATTTTCCTCAGACTCCTCACATGCACAAAAATTCACCTTTGGGCTGCGAACAAGCTTAAGTAATTGTACTGTGATGGAGATTATTTCCCACCCACCCCTTTCTCTTCCTTTTTTTTTTTTTTTTTGATTGGGAAAGTTAAAAGGATCCTAAAATAGAAGCTGAGAATTGGATTAAACACCCCTCTGTTAACTCTTAGCACTGCTCCAAGTCTGCAATTACCATTTCTTAAGGTGCCTGGCTCACATCCTTCTTATACTTCCAGCTGCCACATTTTTTATTAAAATAACTGCTAAAATAACACTGAGGACCAGCTCACCCCTGGCACAGTCTGAAGATGCATCTTTGCTGGGGAAATGAAGAGAAAGCCCGGGTTTGACCCAATTTCACATGTCTCCAAAATTGACCTGGGAAACCGGGGAAGGAGATAGAGGTCACAGGAGCTGGGAAGCTCTAAATCAGGAGAAATTTCCTTGTGCTCCTCATGGCCCACAAGCATCCTTTGGCAGGAGGGGCAAAGGAACACCATGGCAGTGTCAAGTGCTTTGACCTGGGCCATTTGGTATTGAAATCTGTATTGTCAGAACTGTGATGTTAATAGAGCAGAAAAATAGCACAGCCAGTTCACCACCAGGAATGGATAAATACCTCACAGGCAGCTTTCCTGACCTAAATATAGCTAGAAAGGGACATGAAAAATAAAAGGTGTAGTTATATCATATATATATACCATCTGTAGTTACCAAAGAAACCTTGTAATATTGCAGGAACCTGAGGTTTGTTCCCATCAGTTCTCTGTTTTTGCAGATCAAGCTTCCTGCAGAAAGGTCATACAGGATGCCTGATCCCAACAAACAGCCTCATGGAGCCCCATTGGGAAATGCATATCTAACTGGAGATGGAGGGGGAGCTGTTCCTGACCCCTGGAAAGGATTTGGTGACAGCAGCCCTTCACGCAGAGGAGCCAGACCGGCTCTGTGCAGATGGACATGTTAGTCAGCTTAGCCACTAGCTGTTTGAACAGAAAATTTTATGCTAAATCAAGCACTGGGAAACAAATTGCACACTCAGCTTGGCTGGAAGGCCAGCCTCTGGCACAGACAGCTTTTCTCAGCAGAGGCATGTCCACCTCCTGTGAGACCTACAACCAGGATTTGCCTTTAGCAATGCTGGATGGACAGAGCGCAAAAGCCAGAGACGCAAGGGCAGCTTCAGCGTGTGGGTGCTGTGTTTGCTGCCAAAGCATGTGTCTTTTCCCAGGTTTTCCACTAAGGAAAGTACAGCACGGGGCTGTCTGATGGAGGCTTGGCTTGTGGACAAGCAAGATAGAGGGCTTGCCCAGGGAATGGTTGGAGCCTGCTTGGCTAAAGCCTTTTGGGCAAGCCAAGATGTTCCTGGAGGGATGAGATGCAGATTCATATGCCCTCAGGAAGGGGCAACATCTCCTGCTCTTCAGCTGGAGGCAGGAAGGGGTAAACCAGAAACTCTTTAGGGTCTCAGCTAAAGAAGTCAGCAGTAAACCTCCCCTGTAATTTCTCCTTGTTCTTGCAAGCCCAGTTCAATTTTCTTTTTATTCTTGTGCATGTATCTGTAAATAGCCGATTACTTGCATTAGACCCTGCCAATAAATTGTATGCTTTTCATTTGTTTCCTTTCCTTCCAGAGTCGGTTTGCATTAAGTACCACAGCAGCTGCAGCGTGCAGGAAGGGGTTGAGGTGACGCCTTGGTAGCCACAGAAAACAAGTTACTATTGAGCGTGGCCCTTCTTTCTCACAGAAGGAGCCCTTGGAAGATGCAAGCAGCTGGAATGTGGGTATTCTCATGACCATAAAAATTTTGTTTTACTTTTATTGCTATTGCAAAGCCCTGGATAGGTGTATTTCCCATCCAGCTGATTAATATGATGTTAGAGGCCAGCACACCAACAGTTCCACAGGTATGTACCTTTCTGTGTGTGGAAGCAGCGTTTTTCAACCTCTTTCCAAAAGAAAATCAAAGGCAAAGTGTTGTTAGCATGGAGACACAAAGAATACCCTCTCTTTTTCATCTGAGACTCCAGCGCAGGCTCGCTACGCCCACTTAGGCTCCTTTCAGCTCCCAACATGCCTCCAGGTTGCCTAGCAATCCTAACAATATTTTATGAGGGTTATTCCAAAGGCACATTTTACTAATGCCAAATTCTAGCTAGAAGCTCCAGGAGAAGCATGGAGGAAGCCTGAGGTAGCACTGCTCCAATTACAGGCAGGATACAGGAACAAAAAATAAAAATACCAAATTATCATGACAAGCTCTTAGCAATAAGGTCTTGTATCGTACCCTGTGAACCAGCACACTGCCAGGGGTGGTCTCCGTGCCATCAGCCGACTGTAGCAACACAAATGTGTATCTGTGAATGTGCTGAGGCCCTGAACAGGTACCTCTGAAAGGAACTGGCTGCTGGCGGCCAGGGTGCCTACTGCAGACTTCTGAACATCTAATGGAAAGAAATGGTGAAGGAAAGCAACTTCTGCATAAGTGGGACAGAAATGATTCAGTACAACCAGTGGATGTCATCCTAACATTGGCTGGGAAGCCTGCCTCCATCACCCAGGGTCACACCCCAGGGTGACTGATGCTGGGAATTAAATGGGCTGAAGGGACCGTGGTCTTCAGCATGGCTGGGAAAACCCAGGCAGAACTGCAGCCCCCAGTCCCTCACTGCCTGGGATGCTGGCACAGCTACACCCTGGCCAGGCCCTTGGTACATGTGCAGCTCCCCCAGACCAGTGGGTTCAGAGTGGTGTGCTCCCAGGTCCTGCAGCAGCAGATCCTGAGGTCTCCACTTGTCAAGGTGATGCATTAAAGTGGCACAACCTAGGTGGGACACCTGTGGTAAAAGCCACCCCATCTGGGCAGTGGCACTGCTGACTGCAGAGTCCCTCCTGGGTGGCTGGTTCACGTCTCTGCACACTGGCAAAGCTCAGATGCTGAGCAGGAATGGGACAGGATCAAGTCTGCTGGTGGAGCAGTGGGCAAGTGGAAGGAGGCTGGTGGGAGATGACATCCACCAAAGTACTTTCTGTTCTGAGCAATATGGAAAATAAAGGTACCAAAATGCATAAATCTATTTCAAGTCCCTTGGTTTCTCCCTGTCTCGCCCCAAATGAACATATAACCCAAGCATAAATGAGCCCTTAGGGTTAGAGTCAATGTTTCTGAAGGCTACAGAGTTCCTATTTTTTCTCTTGTAGTTTGGCTAATGCAAAGTTTGCCCAAGACCCAGACTTTCTGTAAGTTAGTTTTAATAGATGGAGTTTTTAAATCCTACCTTTAAAATGAAAAATAATACCCTTAATTTCATCAATGATTACTCCATAATAGTCACCTCTCACTAACACAAAGTGAATTCAACCATTAAACTCTTACATGATTATTATTTTGTTGATGAAGAATGACCTCTGGTTAAATTCAGCAACTGTTTCATTTCTGTAAAACATGTATTTATATTAAAAAAAAAAAATCAATAGACATCTTTTCATGCTGCCTTATTTCTTTCTGCCTGGTTTTGGAGGTTTGGGGTTTTTTTTTTTCAGTTTCCAGGGTGCTCATATATTTTTTCTAAGCAGGTAAACATGTCCCCTCCCGCCTGTAAAGCATTAGCATGAGGGAACTGGTAAGTGAGAATTACTCTAAACTAAAGTGAGATGTATTTCATTGATTTTTTTCACTGGCCAAGCTGAAGGACAAGTAAATTGGATTTTTAAAATCCTTTCACTTTTAATACTGTATGGTATTATTAGTAATGTAAGTAAGTAAAACTGTTTATAGCAGATGGTTTTTCTGAAGTTGACAGGGTGCCCTTAAAGTGATGCAAGATGATTGTAATTCCAGGGTTTTCCAGCACTTACAGCACTAACATATCTAACTAAGGCAAACAACTGGAAAGGGGAGCATGGAATGGGAAAAGGAGAGAGTTTCACACAGTCCAGGATTTTACTGGGAATCAGCATTAGTGCTGGAAATATAATCAAAGGTTAGGTTTGCTCAGTACTTTAGAGGTGTCTGCAAAACAGCAGGACATTTGCAGGAGAGTCCCTCCCCCAGCATCTGCTCCCTGTTGAGATGCTCCAGTGATGCCAAAGGATGCTCAGGACTCACTGAAAGCAAATAGGATTTACAAGTGCCTTTGCTGGTTCCTACTTCAATGGTAACCCATTGATGCCCAAAGCCAAGAACAGGACACAGCAACTTCAAATTTCCCCTACTGGGATGCTACACAGTGACAGAAGTCTGGGGCTGTTCTCACATGGGTCCCTGGACACCATGGTTGGGATTGTGTCAGGGCACTCTACTCTTCAGCTCTTCCCTCAGCCCTCTGTCCCTTACTTGAGAAAAACCAAAGCCACATGAAGACTGGCCACCACATCCTTCCTCTAGGTCTAACCCAGCTGGGTGAGTCTCTATCGTGTACATGCATCCCCAGGATGCTCCCAGCCAGAGCAGGGTGAGAAAGGCTGAATCCAGACCTTTTCCTTTTTTCCTGGCATGGCAGGAAAAAACTGTTGGGTTTTTTTCCCATTTGGAAGGAAAGCTTTTGGTATCCAGCAGGGTGATAGGTGATTAAAAGAGAAAAAGACACTGTTCATTCCTGGAGGGGGACATTGTTGACAAAGCAATTGAACACAGCCACCTCCAATGACCAGGATAACTTGGGATCCAGGCTGCTGGGTCACGACATAGAGGTGATGTAGCAAGGAGGTTGTTTACACACATGACCTGCTGGTTATGAATCAGATTCCAGATTGCCCTGACCTTCCATGTGTGGTTTATGACTGTGAAAATATAGGAAGGAAGTCGTGACTGGGCGTGACCACTGTGGTTTTGGCAGCATGTTACATTGCTTTTATATCATGATAGATACAGCATCATAGGTGTGACTTGTGATACAGGGTTTGGGGACAGTAAACAGGCAGATCCTGTGTTTTTTCGTTACATTTGTTGTAATAATACAGGGCCCATTCTGTAGCTTTCCTGGCTCCTCTAGCTTTTCAAGGAAGTTATAAAGCAAAATATTTTAGATCAGCTGCTTCCAACCCTCCAGACAACTTGTGGAGCTTGTTTTCAGCAGCGATAGTCAGTATATGCTGCAGTTGCTCATAAAAGTCAAAAACCATATTCCTTTTGGGTTGAAATGCTTCATGTTTGATATCAGATTTTATACTTACTGGTTCAGTTGTTTTAGCTGCTGTAAAGTATGTGGGTTTTTTTCCTCTGGTCATATCGATGGAAAGTGAGAAAATGAGATCATTCAAAAATGACTAAAGCAAATAATTCAGAGTTGGCTTCTGTTATATATTTCAGCGAGGTCTTAAGTTTTAAGACAAAATGAAAGTAAGTTAGCGAAGTGGGTTTGAAGCTCAAAGCACACAGGCCACTGTAAGTTTTATGAATTATTTTAACTGCAACCCACAAACCGGTATTACTTTTGTAAAATTATCTTGACAACAAATGGTCTTGTTCAAGGCTTTCCAAAATGGTCTATCATACATCAGACAGGCTCTGGCTTGGCTTCTAGAGAAGTGACAGCATTTCTGCATGGGGAATGAGCAGATCATATAATATCTTAGGGGATGACAGTCTGGGCATCAGATGTTCCTAGGTCTTTATTGTATTTCAGAGAACTTGCTGTGAAAATATATTCTCGATAAGTGTGATTTGAAAAAAAACCCTGTAAAAGCAAAATAAACTGTGATAGAAACATTTCCAGCATACTGGAGTTTACAGTAAATAAGATCAGGGCTGATTTAAAAATGAAAAAAATTCATTACTATAGAAAGAACAATCTTCCCAGGCTGTGTTGCTCTTGGGAGGGAGCTAACAGATGCAGCATCTCATTTAGCCCCATCTCACCAGGCACTGAGGCTGCTGCTCAGCACCCAGCATGAAGCACACAGCACCTTGCAGGAGGCAGACCTGACCAAGCAGGGTTTAAGTGGTGTCCTCACGCTAGATCCCACAGCCTGCCTGCCTTTTTCTGTCTCTGATATTGCTTCCTTCAGCATAGCAGCCTATTGGCATTAGGAAAAAATGGTGGGTTTGTATCCTTTGTGAGCTTTTGGGACCATGAGTCGTCCCACCACATTTCTGACTCACTGGTGCTATTTTCTTCAACCTTCTGCTGATTAAAAACTCTGCAGGAGAAGAAAGAATTCTTCTATCAAAGTATCACCTCCTCCACAGGCTAACCCTTTTTTATCAGGCCATCTGGATTAAAACCTGGCTAAGAGCCTCTGTGAAAGACTCATAAAGCTGTTCTGATGGAAGAGGGGTATTTACAGGTGTCCCAGATGGGATTAGGGCTCTGATGGGCTCCTCAGACCCTCAGCAGCAGGTGTCATCCTTGATGTCACTGCAAGCCTCGCAGGTGTCCTCCCGGTCAGAGATGCATGACATGGGTGCAGCCTCTGCAGGCAGGCAGATTGATATGGGTTGCTCCAGATTAGGACTGAGGGTCACTGGAGAGATGTAAAAATGGGGGTTAAAAGCAAAGATCATGCTACAAAATTGAGAAAACAGGTAGAAATCCCATGGGAGGCTGGGTTAGACACCATGCGAGTGTGTCTGTGTGTGTGACAGATAGTATCATGCACCTGAATACGTTTCAAAACAGTTAATTTTATTCAACTTCTTTGCAGCTCCTTGGTTAATAAGAAAATACTACCAGGTATGTATAAGTGCAAACCTTTTTTTGCTTCTGTGTCACAGCTCTGTGATTTCCCTGACACACAAAGCAGAATTAAAACTCACCCAGCTGGAGAAAGAAGTGAGGCTGCTCCTGAGCCCAGGTGTGTTGGGCAAAGTAGCTCCGCAGATCCAGGTCACACTGTTCATCACTTACATTCTTTCAAATCAGTTTGGACAAAAACCATACCAGTGTTTAAAACCTACTCAGTGTCTGAGGGAAGGGAAAGGGAGAAGGGCTATGGGAACTAGGCAGGAATTTGAGAGAACACTGCCCTCTTCCTTTGTATTTTATCTAAGTATTTGTGTGAGGCAGGTCCTGAAATCTCTGCTCGCTTGCTAAAGATGCACACTTTCTGTCAGTGGAAGCCCTATCGCCCTTAACCCCATCATGTTCAGGAGAAATGCTGGACTGAGCTAGCACAGAGACAGCCAAGTCTCCTTTCCTGAGAGTAATTGCCTCCCTTCACTCTCCTCCTCTTCCTTCCCTGCATCAGGGCTGGGTGCATTAGGCTGCCTTTCATTGTGGGCAGCAATGTGTTGTCTTGCTGCTGGGTAAATACATCAAGCAGCTCATGCCCAGCATGCAGCTCACTTCGCTCCTTTCTGTCGAAGCTGCTTTTCAATTATGCTTTGGTCTGGGGGTAGAACAGATTTCCTGTGGTTTCAAAGCTGGACAGCTTCTTTGCTGAACTGAGGCTTGATAAATATGTATTCAGTCTCACACATCAGAATAGTGAGCAACAGCCATAAGAACCGCTGTAGAAATGCAGCATTTCACTAACAGAAGCTGGTTTTAAGCAGATAAATGCAGAAATCTACCCTTTTATCACTGCTTTTCCAAGATGCATGTTTGCCCAGTGCGGTGGTATCTGGGTGACCATAACAACCCATTACATTCATTTGCCCACAACTGATAGCGCAAAACAGATTCCTGCCGTCCATCGCTACACTGAGACAGTCAGTGATGACATGTTGCCAAACAAATATTTGACAAAGGACAGTCAGGTTTTGCACCACTCTCTAAGTAACGATGACTCTACCCCAGATACTTTCTGCCCTTGCTGTGCCCTTCCCAGCTGCTTTCTTTGAGTGTTTAATTTCTCCTCCTGGTTCATGTTGCCCTATTGAACAGATGTGGAGGAGCAGGGCAGCACCTTGAAACGGCTCAGGGTGTGAGGAGGGATTATTTCTGCTTGTGCCCAGGCAGACATGCTTGTGCAGGGGCTTGTCATCACATCTGAGCATGGTCCTGGCTGGACTGAGCACAGAGCTGGCCAGTTTGGATGGTTGGGGATGGTCAAGGTGCTTGTTACTGCATCTGAACATTGCAGCAGTGACTGGGCACATTGCGGAGATGGCACAAGGACCATGATGTGTCCCACACCCTGTCCCTAGCTCCTGCTGGGGCTGCTCCCCATCTCAGCTCCTTGCAGCTCTCAGCCATCTGAATATTTTGGTAGGTAACTTGTAGAGTCAGGAAGTTAGGCCACACCTGCAGATGTATACATCTAAAACCCTGCTGAGGGAAATGAACCACTTTAAAGTCAATCCAGCCATACAGGATGAGGTTAATTTAATTCAAACAATTTTGAGTGCATTTACATCAGGCATTTACACTGGGGCAGCCGGCTTGACTTTAAGCAGGATTAGTTCACTGGAGAAGCGCAAAGTGTTTCCTTGTCTGAAGGGCCCTTGGTTTGATGCTGTTGCAGGGTGGATTAGAGATGAGCAGAGCATTTGGGGCTGCCGAGCAGAGCACTTTGTTCCTCACAGCTCAAGGAGCTTAGGATGCCGCGGGCGGATGGGCTGGTGAGACATGATGCTAAGCAAAACCCATCAAGCAGCTCGGAAGAATCCTGTTTCTGTACACCGCTTGATCACATTTTGCATGAAACTGGGATTTATCTCAGTGGTGGTGCTGGCTTAGGTAGCAAATTCCACTCGGAAGAAATTTCTAGGCAAGAAGAAAAAGACTTGTTAGAAGAATCTCACCGATTGCTGCAGCAGGCATGTCTCTGGTTGCAGAGTGACCATGACACATGCAGACCTGCCCATTGGCATCCCCAGCTCCACAGCCCTGGAGCAACAAGGCTCTGCTGGGTCCACCCCAAGCCCTCAGGAAGCCTCTGAGCAGCACAAGGATCTTTGCAACCGGCCTCACGTGCCAGCCCTCGGGTTATTCTCCAACTGGAGCTGCAGAAATCCGTAGCCCGTATCCAATGTGGGAGAGGTAATGGGACCCAGCCCTGGCAGCAACACACCTCTTGGCTTCACATCAGACAGGTCCACAGGGCTGCCTGCAACTCCTGTGTTTAGAACCACCGCCCTGCTCCTGCCCATGTGGGGCTGGATCCTGCCTTGCCAGCCGGCCTGCCTGCAATGCGTTTTCCCATGCAGCCCTGGAAACAGTTACTGACAACATTTGCTAACAGCCTCACCCTATTTCTGATACTTTTGGGGTCCTTCTGGTCTAACTACATGATTTAGGGGTTTAGGAAAGCCTTCGATGTGAAGTAAAATGCCTCTGGAGCCGATTTCACTGTTTGCTGCTCTGATACAAGGTCTCACCTCACCTGCTGCCACAAGCCTGCCTACCAGCGGGGATGCCTCCTGAAGCATCTTTAACGGCTTCTCATCCCGCTGTGACCAGGCAAAAGGCTTAGGCTAGCTCTCCCCCCAGGCAGCATCTGAGTTTGGCTCTCTCCTACCAGATGGCCACATTTTACTTTCTGGCCATGGGTGTTTCCTGACACTGGGCAAGAAAGGCGCTCAGGCAGGCAGGTGTGAGCGGAGTGGCTCCCAGCAGGGCCCAGGTTAAGCCGCTGCTGTGTGCCATGACCCCACTTAGATGTTCTTCACTGTCTGAGAGCACTATTTCAGCTATAATTTAATTCCAGGCCTCTAAGATGGTCACTTCTTTTGACCACCTCCCTCCTCCCTCTGCCCCCTCTGGGATTCCTTTCCTCCCTCTTCCATCCTGGGGACTGCAACCTTCTGCTGTGCCCAGCTCAGCCGAGTCCCTCTGGAGAGCAGACACTGCTGCCTAGGAAGTGATATTGGTGTTTTGTTGGATGGTGCTTTCCTTTCTTCTTGGTTGCTATTGACCTGTAGTGGCAAAGAGCACTCTTACTGAAGACGATGTCTCAGGTGAGATGTCTAACGCTGGTTCCAACTGCTCAGCGATCATTAAACATCTCAGGGAAGATGTTCCAGGAACTGGGATGTTAACCTTGTAGTCCTGGACTGATTCCAGCTCATTTAATTAAGTCTTCATAGCTGAAATTTGCTCTGCACTTTTGACTGGTTATGGGATTTTTTTTTCCCCCATCTCCTCTAAACTGTTGAGCAGCCCTGCTACGAGCTGCCGCATTCCCCACACACAAGCCGAAGCAATAAGCAATTACAGCTGCTCCCTCTACCAAGATCTTCAAAACCATTGTATTTTCTGGTTACTTAATAATTCGGGATTCTGCAAAGCATCACCAGCCTGCCTATACAGAAAAGTTATACCTGTTTAATCTGATAATCTAACCAGTATAGTAAACATGATCCGAATACCTGCTATTGTCACAAAGAACGTGACCTTTATCGTTTGTGTAAGTAATTACTATAAAAAAATAGAAAAGGTAATTTGAAGCATGAAATAATGTCATACAAGCTGAACAACCTCCACACACTCCCTTAAATGAAAAAAATGTATGAGTATAAAGCTGTATGAAAAACACTATATACATATATGTGTGTCTATCTATAAAAATTCTACAGAGGTGGATGAATGTGTTTTAAACTCACACCTTTGAGTACCTGGGATGAATCTCCCCCTACACTAAGCCTTTGCCAACACTCAGAGGATATTAAAATCGTGTTGCGATGTAAACCCTACCTAACAGTGTGGTGGGGTTTTGGTGTGATGATTTGAAGAGGACACCACACGACACCTCAATCCGGCCTAATTAGGTTTGAAAACCCGGTACCGACAGGTGGGCGATGGCCTGAGGCCCGGCTGTGGGGTGGGTGTGCCCCACAGAGAACCCCGAGCAGGAGCGGCTTTGGGGCGGGGGCACCTCTGCAGTATAAGGATGGAGAGTGTTTCTGAAGAGATTCAATTCACGGAGCCGGCACAAGAGACGATTTGTGCGGCAGGCTCCGGGGCGAGAGCCCCCCGCAGAAAGGGGGTCGTTCCCTCGGCACCTGCCCCAGGAAGGGGGCCGGGGCCCGGCTCCCAGCGCAGCCGGCCCACTGGGGCCTGCAGGCGGCGCCGCGCCCCCGCCGAGCCCGCCGCCGCCGCCAGCCCCCGCCCCGCGCCATAAATCGCGGCGGAGCGGCCGGGCCCGGCGTTGCTGGCGGGGAAGGCGGTGGCGGGCTCGGCTCCCGCTCCGCCCCGCTTCTCCCCCTCCCGCCCCGCCGGCTCCGCCCCGGAGGCCGGCACGCTGGCTCGCTCCCTGCCTGGGAACATGGCCGAAGTCGGGGAGGACAG
>JANHGN010001907.1:0-25180 GCA_024605025.1 Megaceryle maxima
AGTGGGATTCGAACCCACGCCTCCAGGGGAGACTGCGACCTGAACGCAGCGCCTTAGACCGCTCGGCCATCCTGACAGCGCTGTGCGGGGTTTTCCGGCTCAAAGTATATGGATCAGTCCGCCGCGGGGCTGGGACGCGGATGAGAGCTGCGAGCGTCGGGCTCCTGTGACTGGGATACCTCGCCTGGATACTCTCGGTTGAGCTCCCCGCAGCCCCCTCGACGTGTTCCTGCGGCCGCTGGGGGCCTGTAACCTCCCTCCTGCCAGGTTCGGGGACCACGGGCGTGGGGCCGGCATCCCTCCTGCATAGAGGCCACGGTGGCATCAGTTGGACATTTGTCAGTTCCTCGGGGTTTTGCGATGAATTCTTCACGGGCAAAACGCTTCTCAGAGGCATAAAGTTGCTGTCACTGCCCTGGCAAAGTGTCACAGCCCGTGCTTCCCACACAGGAGAGACCCCACTGTCGCAGTGCCCAGGGAAGAGGCGCAAGCGGCTAAGTGGAGAGGGCAAGCTCGCTGGCCACCAGCCCTTCCACTGCCCATGGAAATACCTTGGGTAAGTCCCACCGAGATGGGGAAGGGGCTGGTGACAAGACCAAGGGGGCTGGGGAAGACCCAAGGAGGGCCACAGCCTGCATCACACAATGGTGGGAAGTGTTAGTGAGCATCCCGCTGCCATTGCAGCGCTTCAGGCAGCACGAGGAGGAGGAGGCACCGTGACCCTGCTCACTGTACACCCCTTATCTGAGCCTCGGAAACAGGTCCAGGAACAGCCAGCAGAGCCCCTCTGAGGATGTGACGGAGACAATGCTTCTCTTCAAGCCAGTTGTAGAGAAGCCAGGGCTTGGATTTCTCTACAGAAAAACACAAATCCTCTCAGCACCCCTTGGCAGCTCCTGCTACATCTCAGGAGTAGATTTAATATTGTTTTTATATGAAATGTGGTATTACATTTTCTGGAGACATGAGGCCTGCTAGGTGACTGAAAGGGGTACCAGGACATCTGGCACGTGGGACCAGACTGTGCCGTGCCATGCCAGGGGGTGGCAACATAGTCTTGGTTGCACGTTCCACTGAGAGCTGCTGCAGATGAACCCCCTCAGCTGCTGCTGAGCCCCACAGCATGACTGAGGCCAGGGTTTGGCTGCCGAGTGCCCACTCCCCAGTGGCTTGATGTAACCTTTGCTGAGAAATGGCTTTTCCTTGAAATACTTTATCTGGCAGTTTGGAGAAAGATCTGTACTGAGCCTGCCTGCAGCTTCCTCCCCTGCCTGCCCATAGGTATGGCTCAGAGGACTTGCTCTTGGCCGTTGCTACAAAAGCAAGCTGGAAGAGCAGCCAAGTGAGTGAGACAAGAATGGGGGGGGTGGGGGGTGGGAAGGGAAAAAACCACATCTAGAGTGACATAAACAGCCATCAGAGAAAGCTATTTTTGAACTTTCTAGTCAGCCCATTTTCCTGCAGTGAAAGTCCCGGTGGCCTCAGAGCAAAGGTGTTTTCCCATGTCCATGTGCTGCCTCTCAACAATCAGGAAAAGCTCCAGCAATGCTGAGATCATCGTCATGGGGCCCTTTGAGGGCATGCTCCTGCATCCCGGACATGCCTTTGGGGCCAGCTCCTGCACAGGATCCACAGAAACCTGTACCTCCATGGACTGGGCTTGTCCCAGGGGTCTCTCCCCTGCCCCATGGGAGAAGATCTGCCTCTGGAGGTGTCCAAGACCTGAAGGTCCAGGTCAGTGTTTGGGAGCCCCAGTCCACCCATACTGGCTCTGAGTTACTCAACACCCACCTTGGGGATCTTCTTATGGTATGGAAACACTTCAGCAGGGAAGAAGCATTTGCCAATTAACTCCAGGGTGGAAGCAGCAATTTTTAGCGTAGATGCATCAGCCGAGGAAATAATAACTGCCACACGATGGCATTGTCTGCTGCAGCAAGAGACAGAGGCTCTTCCAGCTTGGGAAGCTCCGCGGGAGCCTTCCCCAGGGACAGAGTGTGGTGTGAGCTCCTCAGGGGGAGCAGGACCCTTCCAAAGAGCAGGAAGGGCCATGTGGTTCTTCCTGGTAGCCCCTGTCACCAGGTGGGGCTGGTGGGGTCAGCGAGGGGCCCTGGCTGTGGGCCAGGAGGTGGAGGCACTTTGGGCGGGTTTGCTCTTTATCAGCCATCCGGTGAGTGCCCAGGGGAAGCGGTGCATTCTTAGCTGGTTGGGGTCTTTCCTCTCGGCAGATGCCTGTCAGCAGGGGCCAGGGGACTCATGTGGGCCGGCTGCTCCACTGCCCTGCACCTCTCTTGGAGAGAGCCTTTGCTCTAGAACTTTCCTGTGCTCCCCCAGCCCCTCTGTCACAGCTCTGGGGGTCCTCGGGAATCTTGCTTCCTGTGGTTTGGCAGTGAAGCTGCAGTGGTGAACAATCCAGAGGTGTGGGCTGAGGCTGGATGTGGAAGACGCCTGTGGCGAGGCCTCTGAGCTGCACTCCAGCTCAGAGAAGGAACACAGGCATGTCAGTTCTTGCTGCAGCAGTTCATTTTGTTTTGGCACACGGGTGGGAGCGGGACGGCCTTTGGTCACAAGCCCTGGTTTGGGATTGGCTCTGTCCTGGAGGGATTTCTTCTCCAAAGAGCATTTTGAATCCCAGACATGCCTCATCTCTTCTTTCTTTCGTTCTTCCATGCTGCCTCCTTGGCTTGATACAAGGAATCATGGCCCAGAGCAGGAACCTCCCTTATCCTTACGCCTAGCAACCCCAGCAGACACTGAATTGCTAATGGCCAGTGTCTGTAGCCTGTTGCTCTGTTAGGAGGTGAGACAGTGGCATTGACCCTAAAAATACATCCCACAGCTAGTTGGAAGTCCCAAGAGCTATTCATCAGGTGGTGGGGCAGGCATGATGCTCCCAGAAAGTTTGGGTAAAGCAAAAGCATGTTCCCCTGGGATCAAGCTGGTGAGGGAGCAGTTCATTAACCCATCAGGAGCCCAGAGGTTCTGTGCAGAATCAGAGGAGATGCTCTGCTCTTACAACATGGGGTGCAGAAAAGCTGGGGTGGAAGAGGGAAGGGGTCTGGTGACTCCCTGTCTCTTGGCTGAGCCAGCAAGACTTGGAAGTGGTCAAGGGTCTGGGTAAAGAATCGCGTGTCTGGGTTTGTTTCCCTGACCATCCTGTGGTGTTTGCTGTGCTACAGAAAGTCTTGTTGGGTGTTGGAAGCCCTGTGGGCTCTGGGAGCTGTCTCTCAATGGTGCATGTCCCTGGGCACTGGCAGGGAGCTCAGCACGTGCTTGTGGCCAAGGCTTGGCAGAAAGAGCTGCTTGACTGAGTGGGGTGACAGCTCTGGTCTGGAGGGCTGTGCTGTCCCATTTCTATACAATGCTGTCAGGGATTTGAGAGCTCAGAGTAAGGGGTGCCAATGACCCCAGCTTGGCCACATCTAGCAGGTGATAGCACTGCATGTGGCAGCTCCTTGTCCTTTGGGGCTGACACACTGGTGCCACCAGCTTTCTTGTAGACACTGCTGGGGGTCAGCCCCAGCAGCACCACTGGAGAGAGGTTTTCTGGATCACAGCTTAATGATAAGCTCATGTCAAACTGGTGCTGCAGATGCTGTTGGAAGGCACAGGACCTTCTCCTGCCCTGAGGTGATGGGAAGAGGTGAGACTTTCCGAGAAGGCATCAAACAGAGATGCTTCTGGTAAGCTCCTTTCTTGGAGACTGGCAGCATTCGTGTGCGAACATGTCGGGTGGAGAAATGGGAAGTGGGGATGTGGAGGAGTGATCATTGTGCTGGCCCACGCATGCTGCTGAAGGGCTGGGTCTGCAGCAGGAAGGATCTTCCTGAGCCCCTGAGAGGAGGGCTGGGGCCAGGACCTACCTGGCCATTCCTGCCAGAAGAAGGATGCCCCAGGACAGAGGGGTAGCTGCCACAGGCACTTTCTGCTCCTGCTGCCAAAGGAGGGAGGGATGAGGGGGAGAACGGGGGCTGCTGCAAAGGACATGCCTCATCCTCTTCCTCAGCCAGGGTAGCTGGCACCAGCCTGGCCCTGAGTGCTGCCAGAGGTGAAAGAGCAGAGCTGTGGCTCTTTACTGCTCCTCACCTTCTGACTGTTCCCACGGTGGCCATGGTAGGACCCTTTTCCAGGTTCTGAAGGAGGGGAGGCCCCCTGTACCCCCCCCCGGGATACAGCGCAGCCACTGCCACGCCCAGGGAGAGCCTGGCAGCAGCTCCTGCGGCACACGGGGGTTTCTCTCAGTATTGACCAGCCCTGACGCCGTTCTCCCCTCTCTGCCGTGCAGCGGAGGGTCAGCTCTCTGGCTCTCGGCGGAAATGGTGTCTTCAGGGCCTGCAGATCCGCAGAGGGATTGCAACATCAGGAACGGAAACCGCAGGACGTCTCTCAGCTCGGCAGGGATTTAGCAGGACCCCGGGGCCGATGTGCTCAGGCAAACAGCCTGGCGAGTCCCAGCACGCTCCTCCCCCTCACCTGCGGAGCTGCCCCAGTTTCACCTGTGCCACCCAGCCCTGTCTCCCCGCAGAGCCTTCCCCAGCCCCTGTCCCCGGGCAGCGCCTGTGCCTGGTGGCTGCCTTGCTCTGCGGGGGACAAGTGACTCTGTTCAGGAAGAGCTGAACTGTGTTGCAGACAGAACAGCTCCGTGTTTGTTTCTTTGTGCACAGTATCGTCAATCAACCTAAGTCTTGTCAATAAGTCTTGTTTATCGCAGCAGGCGCTGCAGCCTTTGGCAGGGACAGTCGCGGAATGAGTTGGCTTCAGTCCTGGCTGCTCCGGCTGCCGAGGGGAGGCACCAGTTCCCACCGCAAGTATGGACCTTCCCACAAGGTCCCACAGGGCTCAGGTGTGACACTGCTGGGCGAAAGAGCCGCGTCCTGCAGCCTGCCTGGTCCGGAATGATGACCAGTAGCTGTGGGCTGCCTCCGCGGGGAAGTGCAGAGCATCAGCGTTTTGCACCGTGTGCGGGCACCCAAATTAGTTCTTATTCACAAAGAAGGAGGAAGCCATTGTGTTCAGAGAAATGAAAGCCTGGGTGATGTTCTCTGCTATTTTTGACAGTGTTTTCTAAGTAAAGAGGTTTCTTAAAAAACCATAAGCCCTGCACTGGTTGATACTTCCCAAATAGGAGTTGTTATGTCCCTTGTGGAGATGCTGGCTGAAGATGGGCCCAGACATCTGCTCCTCATTTCCTGACTTTAATGTGAGACAATTCAGAGTTGTGCAGTGCCAAAGAGATTTTCTGGGTTCCCTGTCATTTAATTCTCTCCCTTATTACAGTAATGTCTCAAGGGCTCTACATTAAGCATAGGCAGAGGATGTGTCCAAAACAAGAAGCCAACTTTGACTCTAAAAAACAACCTTCTGAGTCTGGCACTGGTTGCCTTGGCCAGGAGACATGAGTTTGTTGGGTTGGTTCTGGGCTGTCATTGGAAAAGCCATCGGGGTTTCTGCAGGTTGAAGCCTGGGAATCTGGTTGCACACACTGAGGACCAGCTGTACGCACCAACCTCATCTGCAGTATGTGCACCACCAGTCTCCCACGTGCTGGCTCACAGACCTTCCTACATGTGTGCTCCTCAAGAGAAACTGGAGGAACCCCATTCTGGTGAGTGTGGAAGGTCTGCCACAGTGGTGGTGCTTGAGCTGCCTTGAGTCTAATGCGCCTGGACTGCAGTAAAGGGGAATTGTATCAGAGCGGTGGCTGAGCTGCCAACCCCCCTGAGCAGAAGTGGGTGTAGTGCAAGGATGAGCCACCACAAGATAACTCGGAGATGGGAGCGTTAGCAGAGTCTCATCATATGTCTGGAGCTGGAGTCCTGCATCAGCCCATCTCCTTTGCAGCATCAAGACCAGATTGGTCTTCCCAAAATCTAAATTCTCCTGCTGCCTCTTTCCAGCAAGCCTCTGGGAGACCATCTGGACAACATTATGGACAGCAAAGGATGCTACCAGGGATGCTGGGCTTCCCTGCTCCAGGAAGATCAGCTCCTGAAATCTTGGGAGCTCCTGAACAGACCATGCAGTGGAAATCATCAGCATTCTCAGTTCTGGCATCTCTTTTTTCCAGGTCACTTACAGCCTCCTTTTTCTCCAGTCACCTCCTGATTTCTAGGAAGACAAACCCACTGTAACAAACAGCACATAGTCCTTCTTGCACAAGGAACCAAGAAAAGACAGGGAGCCCAAACTTGCTGTATGGAAACACCCTGAAGTAGACGGGCCATGTTCTGGGGCCATTTCCTGTGTTTTTTAGGACACAGCCCTTGTTGTCTTTGCATATTGTTTTGCATACTGCCTTTGCAGAGTCAATTTGCTTTTTACCTTTAAGAGCTATTCTCCTGGCATTAGTCATATGTTCCTTCCACCTGCGAGGACCTTGACCCTGTGCACAGCTTGAGCCTGTGGGTGGGAAATGCTGGAGCTGCTTTCTCATGGGGAGGGTGGGGTATGGCCCTTTGGCCTGTGGTATCTGTGCTTATATCTGAGCAATAAGCTCCTGGGTAATGGTTGCCAGTGAGCAACCACAGGTTAGTGGCTTGGCATCAGATCAGGTTTCTGAGCATGCCTTGTGCTGCTACCAACATCCAGTTTGCACGAGACCTTGTTCTCCCTTTCTCCACAGCAGGGACAGCATTGAAGTAGTAGGACATCCATCCAGGTATGAAAATATCCCTAGAGCAGAGCAGGAACAGGAGCCGGAGAGCCCAGACTTCAGCCTCAACAGCAACCTGTCTGTAATGAGCCACCAAGTCCTTTTGTGGGTGCTGAGGATCAAACATGGGGCTGTGTTGGGTGGCCCAGAGGTTACAGTCCCAGCAGTGTACAGTGCCCAGTGCACAGTCCCTCTACCCACACTTGATGGCAGGTGCACACACCAATGTGTGCAAAAAAGCTCATGCTTTTCCTCGTTCATGGATCAGTCCAAGGACCTTCCTCATTCATGCTACAGTTGAAGTTATATAGGGGGAAAAAAGCCTCTTCCCAGTATCATCTTCTTTGGTGGTACTCGACCCCTTCAGAGAGCCTTTGGGTCTAAGAGAACCTCAGGAAGCCTCCTTCCAGTCCTTCTAAGGAAAAATGGGGAAGGGCTGTGATGCACTGCCCTAGCCCACGATCTGCACTGGAAGGATGTGACGTTCATGGTGGGCTTTCTTCCTTCTCATGGTTTCATTTTCATATACTTTCCTAGCATGGTCTGTGTTCCCTGCTTCCCAGTAACTCATTTTTTTGGCTGTTTCCTTGAGCTGGTTGTCTCTGACTCGCAAGGTTGCACACTCCATTGCTTCATGTTCAGGGACTGGGATTGCTGGTGTCCTCCTCTGCCTGCCCTCACCACATCACAGTTTAATCTGCAGTCCTATGCCCATGCTGAGTAACTCCTTGCACACAAAACTAAAGCAAATAAAGACAACAGCAATTTCCTGGACAACTTCTATTGAAACTAAAGCAGCTAAAATCAGCTGAAGCCAAGCTGAGCCTAGAGAAGTCCTGAGGTCCTTCACTGTCAGATAGATACAGTGCCTGTGGTTTATTGCTAGTTACAGCAGAAATATCTCCTGGGCTACAGCAGGTCCTCTGACTTCTCAGTGCTGCAGAACCTCAGAGAACTGCAGTAAGTGGCTGGCATGGTGCTGGAGGAGCAGATGTGCAATGGGTTGAATGGGAGTAGTGACACCAGCTTTCTGCCATCTGAGGCCCAGGTTAGTCACCGCTCATTGGAGCTGCCCTCTCCCATCAGAGCCAACTGCTGTGCCTCTCTGTCCTGCTTTCTGTGGGAACTGCAGGGCTTGCTGGTGGCTTAAACCCATACCACTGCTGTCACTGGAAGGCTTGCCATGTCCACCCTCCTGCTGTGGGACTTCCTTGTGCAGTCGCCACCTCCAAATCCAGCTGCCAAGCTCCCTGAGAACAAAGGAAGGTCTCCAAGAGTGTCCTGGAGGAGTCCCCTACCAGGTAAAACACCACCAGCCCAGTCTGTGCAGGAAAAGCAGCCACTACTAGTTTCTGGGCTAAAGAGCTGCTTGTGCCTTAAAACAACAATGCCTGTGGCAAATTGTGCACTTGGCAAAGCACTCATCCTCCTGCTGCTTCATGTCTGCTTCATGTACGTGCTGAAGCCCTTACTCAATTTTATCCATTGCTGGCAGTAGCCCCTTTGTAGAAGAAGCAGAACCTGTTTCTTCAGGGGACATGTGAGCACGTGTGGGCTGTGCCATCTCCGCTGGCAGCCAAGGTGCCCGACAGCCTCGGGCAGTGCCAGTTCCTGAGGTAAAAGTTTCCTGTAAAGCTCTGCCCATTCTGGGAAAACAACATTTGAGGAAGGGGACCAGAAACCATCTCAACAGATGTAGCATGTCAAACAGGCTATCTCAAGGTTTTTATTTTATTTTATTTATTTTTTTCCTTGAAATGGGCTCTATCTTCTATTACAAAATAAGCAAAGGCTAAAGTTACAGCCTGGGAATTTCACCAAATGTCTTAAGAATGCATCATATAGATTCCTGGGGTTTTTCACTCTTCATTGATAAAATCCTAACTGGAAGTTTTGGAATTTCCCACAGCACAAAGAAGCCAGGTTTCCACTAAGAAAACTCTGTGGAAAAATAGATTTCAGGGACAGCCACACTGTCTCAGACTTGACCTTATCTTCATCTTACAGTTGAGGGAGGTGGCATGGGAAAATTGTTTTGGGATCTGAGATGAAAGGGAAAGTAAAGGTGCAGGATGTGGCCACTGTGTTGGTATGTCCGCTTCAGACCTGGCTTTGTACTGGTGTCAGGAAGCCCCCCAGCCAGCCTGAGCTACTTGCAGCTCAGGGGGCTACACACTCCTCTCAGCATCAGCAAGACCCCGATGGCCAAGCCCCCACTGTATGCCAAAGGCTGGGGCTGTAGTAACAAGTACACACTGCAGACAACCTGCCCAGGGAGCCAGGAGCTGCTTGGGGAAGTCAAGGTCCCCTTGCTTTGAGGATGTGCCTAAGAGGCAGCCTGGCATGAGCTCACCCATCTAGCTGATGAACATGTAATCCTGATTAGCAAATTCCGCCTCTTTTGGCCTAATGACCAAAGCTGCTCTTATAAGATGGCTGCCAAAAAGGAAGAGCTGTTTTTGTATTTGGGGTAAAGAATGAGCTCAGTGAACACCGGGGAGCTGTGGGCTGGAGGTGGGGAGAGCTTCACAAGCCTGAGGACAGAGTTGCTTTAGCCCAGGCTGTTTTGCCCAAGAGCCACATCGGTGGGAGAGGAGGATGGAGCAGCTGACTCCTGAAAGTCCCTGCCTGAATAATTCACCAAGGAGGCTGGAGCTGCGCTTCGTGCGCTGAGAAAAGCTGATGGAAGCGGAGCCGGGGAATTCCACTGGCTCAGGAGTAGGCGGTATTCCCTCCCCTGTCCCTCTCTTCCCTCCGCCTCCTGTCGTCACCCTGAGACGTGAGGTGGGGGGGGGAGAGCAGAATAATAACTGAAACCCCATCGCAAGGCTTCATAATCCTGGCATGAGCCGCAGCTACTGCGTGGCTCCGGGGGATGCGATAAGAGGTCGGGATATACGGGAAATACTCACTGCTCGTCATCCTTCCCTGCTGTGACCGCGGGAACATGAAGGCTGCTTCTCTTCAGGTCCTGTTCGTCCTGAGGATCTTGTGCCTGGTGGCCCTGGCTGGAGGTGAGCCACAGCTCTGCTTGCCACCCCCTGGGGTCCCCAGGGAGCAGCCCAGATCATGAAGGACTGGTGTTGGTGTGCGGGGAAGGTGATGCTGGATGGGGCTGTGGGTACCAAGGGACCTTTGTGGGAGATCTTGTAGCAGGATCAGGCTGGGTTTGGGAAGGGGTGGGGGGAGCCCACGGCTGCAATCCTGGCAGAAGGAAGTCTGAGCAGCACCTCAGTGGCTTTTGTCACTCTTGTGGGTGGCTTTCTGATGATCCATACTAGAAGTGCCATGGACTTCTCCTCCCATTTTTTATGCCCCTAGGGACGTACCATGGGGACAGACGACAGCCTGGCCAAGGGTGGGTGTCTGTCCTTACAGGGTGCCTGTCCTGAGGGTGCTGGTGCTCCCATCTACATGAGGGGGGTGTGTGGGGGGGGTGTCGCCTGCAGCTCCAGAACTCGTGCAGAGTGCATACATGTGTGTGTTCAGTGCATACATGTGTGTGTTCTGTGTGTGTGCTTGTGCACACTGACGTGTGTGCATTCCATCTGTGCTTGTACATGTGTACAGGTGTGTGTGTGGATGCAGAGGTGGGGAACGCTTTCCTGTGCACTGGACAAGGATCTTTATGTGCTCCAGGGTGGTGCTGAGCAGGGCTGGAGGACCAGGTGGTGGTGGGCACAGCTTTCCCTGGGCTGATTTTGGTGTAAGTCACCCATGGCACAGATCACTGACTGCAGCCCAAGGCAGCCATTAAGCAGGGTGGGTTCCCAGGCTGTCAGACAGCTTCTTGGCAAACTGGACTTTGCCCAGGACAAAGGGATGATCTGTTCCAACCATGGGAAGGGATAGGGGCAAAGAGCCCTTAAGATTTGTGCCCTGCTGCCACCAGATGGGAGGAGTGAGGACAGCAAGGAGGGCAGCTGGGGATGAAGCTTCTTCGTCTCCTTGCACCTCCAGGCAGGTTCTCTATGCTGGCCTGGTTCTGCTCACCTGTGGTCCATCTCCTCTAAAGTGATGAAATCAGGCTGGCTCTGCAGAAAGAAATGCTGGTGGTGCTATCTGACCAGGGTCTCCTGAGGAACCTGTGTGGAACCTGTGCTGAAAAGCAGGTACCAATGGCTCCCAGGAGTGGAGCCTCTGAGGAGTAGTGTTCCCAGGTGGATAAACACACAGATCCCAGGTGTCTTTGAGGTCTCTTTGATAAAGATTCAGATGTGGCTTGGAGAAGCCACCTATGTGGTGTGCCCCAGGAGAAGAGGGACCCACCAGTGCTGGCTCTGTGCTCATCGCGACACTGCTCTCTCCAAGGAAGGTGCTTTACAAACTCCTTCACTCTCTAGGAAGAATGCACCAAGAGTTCAGTTAATTGCAGACCTTTTATGTGTGATGCCAGTAACTGGAGAATCACTTAATGGTTATCAGAGAGTTGTTCTTGACCTCTCCCTGCCATGCACCTCCCTGACTGTCCACAGGGACAGGTTTGGCCCTCTTCTTGCTGTGTCTGTTTTGTTGAACAGTGCTCCTGAAGGTGGAGGGCACCAACAGTATGTCCTCCCACTAATGAGAGTTAGTTGGGAAGTCAGTTGCCCCTGAGTGGGTTTTCTTGACCTTGAAGTGCCACAGAAGACATTTTTGTGTGAACAGTTTTGCTTTAACACTAGAGAGACCTTGAGATTGAAATGTGCTTGTGTAGAGGGGCCACAGAACGTTGGCTTGGGATTTCTTTGCATCCATGGGTTTCCCCAACAAACGTATCCAAGGGGCTGAGGGTGCTCATTCTTGCACCCAGTGGCAGGATCATTTCCAATCAAACTGCATCAGATTCACTTGGGAATCCAAGAACATTTCATGGAGACTTTCTGATCTGAATCAGGCTCCATCTCCTTTCTGCACAGGGGGCCTCAGATAAATCAGGGCTTGTTTGTCTTAAGTCTTGCCCCTTGGGATGTCAGAAAAAATTTGCCAGGCTGTGTTGTGCAACCTCCCCTTGCTTGGCTAGCGCCTTTGCCAGAGACTGGGGGTAGGTGCAGGAATGAAGGACCCCCAGTGGTGTGACCTTTAAAGGGGTCAAGTGGGACTTATTTTTACACTTTGCAAAATGAAAACTGTATTTTCCAGTGGAGATGAAAAAGAGATGTTTGGTGACAAACTGGGCTATGAAGCTCAGCTGTGTTGCTGAGATATCTACAGGAGCAATGTATCCTTCACCAAAAGAGAGGGGAGAGGACCTGCAGGTCGAGGTGCTTGCAGAAAGGACCTCCAGCCAGTGCTTGCACATCCTATAAGGCAAACTGCAACCGTGTCCAAGAGCCATGCAATTTTCACAACTCTTTTTTTGCAGTTTTCTGAGTGTCGTCACCCGTTTGGATGATACGAATAATCATGGGATTTCCCTTCATCCCATTTTAGCGGGGATTGGAAACTTTCATGGCAAGCTTTAGAATCCATCTCCCCAGAGAAGGGGAAGAAGAAACAGTACCTAATAAAAAGCCAACATTTAATATGTTGAAAACTTTTGTTTCAGGGCAACCCAAAGCACCACTAAAGTGCTCAACAGAGTGCAAACACTTTACATCTCGGCTAGCAGAGAAGAAGATAAGGAGCTACCGCAGGACTGAACCCCACTGCACCAAACAAGCCATCGTGTAAGCAACGCCCCGTGCCCACTTCCCTCACCATACACCCTCCAAATGCCCTTGCTTGGGAGCAAAGAGCAATCTGCAAACAGATAAAAAGTTGGCGTTTACTTGAAGGGTGGGTGGGTTGGCTTTTTCCCTATCTAAATGCCCAGATCTAAGCTCCCAATAAAGACCAACAGCCTCCCAGTGAGATATGGGGCTCACGTGCAGAGTGAGACAGGGATAAATGGATGGGGCAAGGGGGCTGATGGATGTACTTTTTGGCCAAACAGAGCAGTAGAAGCGCACAGAGCGAGAGCTCACCTGTATTCTGAAAACAGATTCAGGTTTGTGAGTTTGTCCGGAGATGAGGAAAGCTACTTTTTTTTTTTTTCCCCCCTCCCAGGATAATTGTTTTCAAATTGCCCTGAAGATGAGGTACCACTGAGATTATTTTGTTGTGGTCCAGGAGGTTGCTCCAAAGTGAGCCTGCTGGGCTGGTGTTGGAAAGTCTCATCTCACTCAGTATATTAGAAGGTTTTGTCTTCACCTACTCTTGGCCCTGGGCAGCTGGTGCCTCCAGAGCTTCCTGCTCTGAGAGATGGAGGCAAACACTGCATCCAAATGTCAGGACAATGCTTTTGAAAACAGGGGAAACTCTTCATCCATGAGTCATGTTCAGTTGCTCTCCTCAACCCATCAGATCTTAGAGGCACCTGCCCTTCCTGTAAGAATTAACTCATCCAACCTGGTGGTGTTTACTGGGGGCTTGAGTTGGGGTAGCTGTCTGTCTGCCTTCCCTATAGTGCTGATCATCTAAACCAGTGTTTTCTTTAATCAGTAAGAGATCTCTCTTTCTTTTCAGGTTTATTACTCTGAAATCCTTAGACATTTGTGCAGATCCCGAGGAAGAGTGGGTGAGGAAGATTGTAGAGAAACTGGACCAGAAAAAGGCAGCAGCCTCCACACTTCCTGCCTCGGCAGCAGCACCAAAAGAGCTGCCCGGTAGTTTTCAGAAGTATGTTGGAGTAACAGCCCCATCTCAAGGCACTGCTCCAGTAGAGAGAATACATGTTCCTGCTGCCAGGACAGAGGCGTCCAGCGGGTCCCCACCGGCCATGCGGAACACCACCCAGCTCCCTGCAGGATTGCCACCTGTGATACAGGAAGTTGCTGCCTCTTCTGAAGTCACTCCAGAAGCAAATAGAGATTCCTTAAAATCTCCTACACCTTCAGCAGCTTCTTTAGCAGGCATGGTCTCTGGCCAACCCACCCCATATCCCAGGGCTCTTGTGTATGGCAGCTTTGACACCACCATAGGATCTACAGAAGAACCTGTGAGACGTACTTCATATGCTGTGGCTGACGTTCAAGACATGACTTCTCATAGCTCAAATTCAGACCCCATGGCCATTACTCAAGTGTCAGACCATCCTGTACTTTCTACAAATGAATTTCTAGACCCTACAAATGCAACAGCCAGTGCATCAAATGCTGCTTCTAACAGTTTTAGTTCAGATCTCCCCTCCATCCTGGACAACACAGAAATCACCACAGTCCCAGCCACCTCAGTTCCACCAGAGACTCCATCAGTTTCTGCTCTGAACTCCACAACTGCCATAGGCAAACATCCTTCTGCCCATACAGACAAGGTTGTCAGTTCTTCTGCGGATGCTTTTGGTGCCAGAACATTTGATTATTCATCGCCTGAAGGAAAGCAAGAGCCTTCAGATATGTTAGTTTTTACTAGTCAAGCATTCTCAGGACAAGCCAGAGTGCAGATGGCTACCGAAAAAGCAAACAGTCTGCCTCTTCCTAGCTTCTTGTCAAGATCTCAAATGCACTTTGTCATCCCAGTTTCTGTGGTAGGTGGTCTGATGGTTTGCAGTGTTGCTATTGTATGGCTATATCTAAAATTTGGACTCAAACCAGAAGAAACATCAAGAGAAATGGTACAGGGTTTGCTCTACCACAGGGAGGAACATCAAAACAATGTCTATCCAATGGAAGTAATCTGAATGCTTTATGGCCTGGACGTTTTTGACCTAAGCTATATGTGTATTGCTGCAGGGAAGTTAAGTTTTTGCTAAACTGGTGACCAGTAGAAAACAAGGCAAGGAATAAAAATAACAGAGAAAAATTATTATTTTTTTTTTTCCCCTCAGAGCAGAACATCAAAAATTTTATCTAATTCATCATCGGCCAATGATGGTGTTTTGGAAATAAGATGCTTTTTTTTTTTCTTCTGGCACTCTTACAAAGGCTGCTGCAACATTCTAGAGCTGCTGCAATGTTCTAGAGCTGCTAGGTGGCTCTTTGCCAGGTGGTAGGCAGAAGTGAATTTCCAAATTGCTGTTGGGAGTTTTTCTGTGTTTCCTCATGGCCCAGCTGAGAAGCCAGCCCTTAACCAACACTGCTGGAGTCAGGCTTACCCACCTTGGGTGCTCTTAACACCAAAACCACTCAATTTGCACTTAACAAACTCTCTGCTGCTTCTTTCTTTGCACTTCAGGTTACTGCTCTGTCAGACCAAGACTGACACTGGTGGTCAGCTGGGTGGTGGCTCTCCTTGGGCAGTCAATAACCCATTTCCTCTTGCTGGAGAGAGGAGCACAGGTCTAACTTCTCAGACTGAGGTGATAAAAATAACATCTGATTAGGGGACTGATGGTCAGTGCTACGGATTTCACACTGGGAGGAGCTGGCAACCCACAATGTATCTCCTTGAGATCAGGACGCTTCTCTCCAACAGCTATGGGCATTTCTTCTTGCAGATTTAGTCTGGGACCTGGTTCTCTGCAAATAAAACCCTTTTGCCAGTGGTGCCCAGCTGCGTCCAACACCAGGGCAGGATAATGTGGATGAGCTTTTGCCCAAATTAGAAAAAACAATTTATTCAATCATTTTGTTATTCCTGTGGTAACACTGGAGTGTTTTTGGTGTTCTCTGCAAGCACAAAGCCCAGGAAATACTCTTGGAGGAGCTAAACGCAGTTATGGATTTAGCCATATAGGACTTACTCCACCACAGCAGAAGTACTATACTTCTGGTCCCGTATTGTCTCAAGGAGTAAGCACTTTTGCTGAGCCACAAGAAAGCACAAAATGCTTGTTCATGGTCCTACATTTCAGCTGCATTTTAGCTTTTCTTTTTTTTGGACAGCACTGATCACCAGGCTGTTAAAGCACCGTAACCACCCCAGGCTTGTTTTTAACCAGATTGGTTTTGATTTATGCCAGCCTTGTCTCTTATCTGTGGTCAGTTCCTGAAAGCCCTTTTTAAACACTGACTCCAGGATGAATTTTGCTGGACAGTGCAAACATTCTCACAATATGATGCTCTGAAGGTAGAGACACATACCAAGGGGTAGATCCTCATCTAACCAACCTCAGTGGATTGGATCACAAAGTATAAATATGCATGTAGGAAAAAAGGAAGCAAAACCACATAACAAGGAAGATTAATCAAAGCAAAGATGGTGAGCCAGCTGTAAAGCAGAACTAGAGGAAGGTGGCCTGTTCTGTCTGCATTTTGTTGACTGGGCAGAGGGGAGCCAGGGATTCCTCTTGGGCTTTGCAAGTGTGTAATGCAATCAGATTAATTGTAATTAGGAACTGGGGGGAGGGGGGGGGAGGGGGGGCGGGGGGATGAAAAAAACCCTCCTCGTACAACAGCAGCCCTGTGCAGCCCAGCTGCGTGTGACACACTGGCTGGAGCTGAGTTATGGGGAGGGTAAATCAGGGGTGCCCCATCCTCCCTGCTTGTGCATGGCTGAGGCTCATGGCCTCGCAGGTGGTGAGGCTGAGAGCTGTGTCATTATTTTTATATAAAAAATCCACTAGAAATGGTATTTTTGTAGTAAAGTTATGTAGCCATTTGAATGTACATAATGTCCTGTCCTTGCTACTGGAGCGGACTCAAGACCCTTCTGGGAACACTGGAAACCATTGTGCCTTCTCTATTTCCTTGCTGGTCAGGGATTGCTGGTACATGTCAACAGGAGCTGGGTTGGTCTCTGGGCATTACAGCAAATAGAGGGGACACTTGTCTTGTCCGGCTATGGGTGAAGTTCTCAACGATGCTGGGGAGATGAATGTGCACCAAGCAAATCTGATTGCTTCAAGTTCCACACCATGGTATTTGTAAGGATACCGGTTTCAGCTCCACATCCAGTTCCCACTGTCTGGCACCTATTGTTGGGGGCAGTTAAAACCCAGGGCAGGAAGGAACTGCTGTTCCTCCTTGTCATGGGCAATCAGGGAGGGCACAAGGTGAATGCTGGTGCAGGATGGAGCGTGTGGCTGTCACCAGTTCATGTGGCTTAAAATGTCACTTGCTGTAGTGATTATTACAGGCTCTGAATCATTTGTGTATCAAGTACAGCTGAAGGTGTGTGTGAGATACTTCTTCTGTACCTTTTTCTAGAAGTAATAAAAGTCCTTCTGTTAAAAACTCTTGTCCTTGGGGGATTCAGCTCTGGGCTGGGTGACCAAGCCAGCTCCCCACAGAGGCATGTTGATGAGAGCATTTGATTAAGCACCCTGGGGGGAATCCCAGCATCTCTGAGAGATAGCAAAGCCAACACAGCTGATGGGGCCAGGCCATTGCTCCACCTTGTCACAATTTAAGGGCTTTGGTCTTGCCAAAAATTTGCAGGGACTTTATTTTCTCACAGGGAATCACATTTCCTACCCTGCTACAGCAATACTGAAAAAGAGCTGGGGTTTTTTTGCTTTAGGCAAAGCTACAACCAAAAAAGCAATCTACAGAAAGCAAGTGTTATGCTCCAAGCCAGTTCTTTAAGGGGACAAGTGGCCACTGGTTGAGGTAGTACCTCCTCTCACCCCAGCCACAGCTTGGGCTGCTCTTGTGTGCTCCTTTCTAAGGGAGGAGAGGTCAGTGCTTGGGCTCGCCTGAAGTGAGGAGCTGGATAGGAGCAAGAGGGTCAGGGATGAGCAAGAGGGTCCCTGGACCCCTTGCCCCACAGCCACCCTGTCCCATGTTCCAGCACCATTGGCATTCTGAGAAGCTGGTGAGGTCCATGAAAAACTTCCCCCAGATGAGTCACCAGCCCAGAAAGGTCATTTTGGAGCTAAGAAGTTCTGTAGAAAGAAAAGCATGTTTTTTTTTTTCCTCCTCCTCTTTGTCAGTGCAGAGGGCGGGTGGGGGGAGACCATGTAAACAAGCCATCTCCGGCGCTGATGAATCATTTCCGACAGGCAGAGCGAGCGCGTGTGCTGCTGTGGGACCATTGGTGGGCTGTAGGAGCGTTCAGATGCCCGTGTCCTCGGTTGGCTGGTGGCACACGCTCACCAGCTTTGCTGCCACCCCCTGGCTTCTCTATGGCTGACAAGTGAAGAGAAACACCTTGTGAGAAGGATACTAAATGGGGTATCTTTCCGTGCTCCTCCAGGAGGGCTGTGAGCTGCCTCAGGTGTAGAATTTGTCCCAGGAGATTACTAATGCCAAGTCTGCCATGCTCAGGTGGGACAAAGTTTGTCTTCTGTGCCTGGTGTACGTGGCACATGCTTCTGCCTTGAGGTTCCCCCTCAGTCCACAGGAGACCCATGGTCCCTTGCTCACCTACATCTTTGTTGTCCAGCTCCGTGTCAGTGCAAACCCTCTTCACCCTTTGTTAGCCGGCTGTTTAAATTGACCTGAGGAGAACAAGGAGTTGCTGGAACTCCACCCAGGCTCACCTCCGTGCCTTCACATCCTTCAGAAGACACGGTGGCAGGCCTTGAGGGCACTAATTGGCTTTAATCACCCTGCCTCACAGTGGCTGGACTAACCCCACCACATACACACCCCACCTCTGCCCAAGGCCCAGGAGCCCAATTTAAGCTCAGGTTTGAGCTTGTAGTGCCTGATTTGGATGTGTTGTAAAAGTGCTACTTTGATATCCTGGCTCTTGGATAGACCTATGCTGTAGGTGTCTCATCTCCTGGCCAGCTGGACCCTTTAGTGTTGTATCCCTGCCTCTGTTGCCATCTCCTGCTGATGAAAGGGCACTCTATAACCCTCCTAAGTGGGTCTTGGATCTGTTTCCTCACTTTAGTCTATGTGGGACCGTTGATGGAGCCTGTTACCAGCATGTGGCTCTGTGCTCCATGCTCAAACCCTGTGGGAGCTCACCTGCTGAGATCACCCTTGACTCCTGTCTTGCCCCCCTCACTGTCCCCTGCAGCTGGGACCTGGCATAGAGACACCTCTGCTGTAGTCTTCTCCAAGCCATGCTTACTCTCCAGAATGATGTATGAGACATTTTCCTTTACCTTTTTTCTACCTGGTCCTTTCCCTAGCAGTACATGCTGAGGAAATCTCTGATGACATTTCATCCCAGTTTCAGCTCTCTCCCCCATGCTGGTGGGTGAACTTGCCATCTGATTCAGTGCACATAATCCCCTGGGGAAGGACTCCTGGACACATCCTTCCTGCAGCCTCCATGTCCTGTGATCCTGTGCAGGACTTACAGCACAGGATGTAGCTTGGATCACCACCTTCCAGTACTTGGTAGTCCCCAGTGTCCAGCCATAGGAAGCAGACTTTGGAAGAGACTCTTGTTTTTCTCTTTTTGAAGTGTGTTTCCAGGCTGTAGGACCTGTCACGGTCATACCTGGAGTCACAGAGTGAGCACTGACTCTGGAAAGGCACAAGAGCATCGCCTTTGCTTTGTGATGGTATCCTGAGACATCCAGAGCTTCAAAACACAGATGGGAAGAACCTCAAGTGAGCATTCAAAATAAATGTGGAAGGGCTTTACACTCAGAAGGTGAAGGTCTTAATAGAAGAAAATCAAGAACGTTTCATATTGTAAATGGAGAAGACTCAAAGTGACTAGGTAGAACAGAAGATAATTCAACCTGAAGAAGAGAAGGCTCTGAGGAGACCTTATAGCAGCCTTCCAGTACTTAAATGGGGCTTATAGAAAAGCTGGGGAGCACTCTTCATTGGGAAGTGTAGTGATAGGAAGAGGGGGTTATCGGTTTCAAACTAGAAGAAGGGAGATTAAGATCAGGTATTAGGAAGTTCTTCACTCTGAGGGTGGTGAGACACTGGCACAGGTTGCCCAGGGAAGCTGTGGATGCTCCATCCCTGGAATTGTTCAAGACCAGGTTAGATGGAGCTTTGAGCAACCTGGTCTAGTGGGAGGTGTCCATGCCCATGGTGGGGGAGGGGTTGGAACAAGATGATCTTTAAGGTCCCTTCCAACCCAAAGCATTCTATGATTCTATTGTAACAGGGAAAATCATACTCCTAACCCTCCCACCGCCTCCGTGGGGACAGGTTTCAGGCACTTGGTGATGCACAGGGGACATTCAGCCATCTCCCTCCTGCCTTGGCAGCCCAGCAGCAGGAGCCTGTTCTTCCCTGAGCAGCATGATGGCCACACGACAGCTGTGTCCTGGCACAGCTCAGTGAGCTCAGTTACCTTCCGAGACCCCATTTCCAAGTGTGGGACTTGTTCTGCCCAGCTCCTTCCTCCCCACATGGGCACCATGGCTGGTATGGCTGCACCTGAGCTGGCCCTTGAGCTTCTCTCCTCCTCCTCTTGTAGGATCAAGAGGCTGCTGTTTATTTTTTATGTAAACAAGCAAATTCTCCAGAGCCCATGCAAATGAAAAGGGAACATGGGCCAATAGTGGGGCTTTCCAGAACTCATCAGTTAGTGACTGTACATCAGCCTTTCCCTTCCCAAAAAAGCAAGCGAATAAACATCGAAAGGTCTCCAGAGAGCTGTAAATTGTTTGGCTGCCACAGTGATGGCCCAAGAACCTGAGAAGGGGGAAGCAGGGCATCCTGGGCCAGACCTTCTGCCAGAGAAGCAAGGACAACTCTGCAGAAGTGAAGCAGGCCCCCACTAATGGTTCTAGTTCTCAAGGTCCTCTCCATCCAGACCACCTCTTCCCTGCCCCTGGCTGCTGGGTGCCTGTGTACTTGTTCAGCCACCAGCCACTATGTGCTGCCATGGCTTCCCACCCATCACTGGGGAGTGGTTAGGTGAAGTGCCAGGCCATGGGGAGACCTGCCATGGGCTTGCAGCAAGACCATACCTGGCCATTCCCAGAATCCTTCCGTGCTGATCAGGGTCCAGGCCTTGGATGGTGGCTTTGCCCATGGTGTGGTTGGATGAGTGCTCCCTTGTTCCATGGCTGCTGGGGAGCTTATGTTCCCCCAGCTTCAGAACATCTGCCATGGGTATGACATCACCATGCCACCAGTGCCTGGTGGCCCTGTTCCTGTGCATGCCACAGGCAAGTCAAAAATGCATCAGGAGCCATAATATGTCCCCATCTTGGTGCTGCTGATTTGGCTGCAGCTTGCAGAGTGTCATGGTTTCCAAGAGTCTGCCTGATGAGCTGGTCTCCAGGTTGGCTACTCTGGTCCCAACAGCTGTGGCCTGGGTTTGAGGAAAGGCTTCTAGAGAGGCTCATGAGTCTGCAGAAGGGAGCCTGGGGAGAAGCAGAGGTGAGGAGGTGGCCAGAAAGGGACCAGAGGATCCATAAAGCTGTGGGAGAAAGGAAAGATGCTTCTGGGGATCAGCAGGACACAAGGTGCTTTTTACAACCCAGGCAGACACTGTCGGGCCAGGTGGAACGCCAGCAGAAAGGAACAACACTGTCCTTAGGGGTTGTGGGACCTCTTTAGAAATGCTTTCTTTTTAGTCCTCTGGCAGCACGGGTCCTCCATGTCAGCTTCTCCTCCTGGGCCAAGTTGTGATTTTGAGACATAGGGACTCCAGCTCTCCACAGGAGCTGAGCCAAAGCACAGCAGCTACAGGGGTCATTTCTCTGAGGGTGGGAAGAACCTCAGCATACCCTGCCTGGGCTTCTTGAGCCTTCATCAGCTGGAGATGTGTCTCCTACTGCAGCTGGTCTTGAGGAGACCTGGCCATGATCAGAGTAGTTCTCAGTACTGGGTGGGTTTCCCCGAGTCTTTTAAAATAAAACACCCAGAGATGACACAGTCCCAGGCATAATGTCCTGCTCCAAAGGGGCAGAGGATGGCTGAGGGATGTCAGCATGAAGAAGAGCTTGAGGTGGCCCCTTAGGTAGATGACAGTGGATAGCAGGGGACGGTGGTAGCCCGGGGATGTGCATGGAATACTGCTGCTCAATCCATCCACTCACAACTTGGGAAAAGAAGAAGGAACAGGAAAACAAGCTTCAGAGCAGAGCCTGTGCATGACTGGGGAGGACCTGCAGAAGAGTCTGGTGGCCTGAGTGGCTGGGTGAGGATGGAGAAGTTGAACATAGCAGGAGCTCAACACCTCCTGCTGATGAAGCTGTCCCCATGTTAACTGAGAGAGGCTGACTCCCCTTTTCTGCCCCTGAAGCATCTGGGAGGCTTCGAGGCTGCAAAGGGAGAAAGAGGTTGGAAAAACACCCAAGAACTTTGACCCCCCCACCTGTTCCTCCCTCATCTTGACTCAGCCTCCTGCCCTGGACTGAACCCAACTTTGCAAGGGAGGGCTCAGCTGCCCTGCTCCTTACACCCCATGCTTCCCAGCAATAAACAGGGATTTGTGGAGGAAAACTTGTGTCCCTCCCCTCATCATGGAATGTGATGCAATTTCCATCAGGATTTGACATCTCACAGCTTTTGAGCCAGTGGCAGCACCAGTCACTGTGTTTCTGCTTAACCTTCCCCAGGGAGCTCACAAGCTGTCCAGCCATCTCTAGCACATTTACATTGGTGACCTTGAAGAGGAAGCTGGGGCTTTGCCTTTCCTATCGTCACCAATCCCTCTCCATGGGTTTGGGAGCCCTGAAGTTCACCCCTCTGCAGAGAAGGATTTCACTTCCCTCGTGGACTGTGTGGCTTTCCCACAGACCCGTCTCAATTGATGCAGAAGTTGCCACAGTCTGTTCACGTCTTTCTAGGCATCACCTCGGTCAGTAACCCTGAAGATACCACGTGACATGGAAATCCCCTCAGCCAAAAAAAACGTACAGGGCTTTTACTCAAATTTGGGTGAAATTCTTTGGAAAAGGACTGATGTGGGAAGGGGGTGGAGAGGATAAATTGCAGCACCTCCTTGGCAGAGCTCACAGTTGAGCCCCTCAGAGAGGCAGAGCAACACCCTGCAAGGAAGAGCCCTCACGCAGTCACCATGCTTGGTGCCAGGACGGTCCTGCTGCTCATGTTGTTGCTCACCTTCTCCCCATGCTGTCGTGCAGGTAAAGGCATGACCTACTGCTGTAGGTCAGGGCTCGGGGTCATCCTCTTGGGGAGGTCAGGCAAGAAACCCTGGTGTGGAGCAGGGAGGGTGCTGCTGGCAGGAGGAGCAGGGTGGTTGCAGGGCAGGGTGACATGTCCTGGGGGAGAAGGGAAAGATGGAGACTGCTCCAGGGTCAGATGGCTTCAATGGATTTGATAACCTGGAGATGCCCTGGGAAGGAAAGAAGGAAGGCACCCAGGGACACTCAGGGCAACACCTGAAGAACTTGGGGGTGTGTGCACCAGCCTTGTCATGAGGGAAGGGCTGAAAAGCAGCTTTCCAAGCCCAGTGTTCACTGCCTCTCTTTGTCTTCTCCAGCTCCTTACTCACCGTCCGAGTGCTGCTTCAGTTTTGCAAAGGCACCTCTCCGGCTGACTAACCTGATGGGTTTCTACGCAACTCCCAATGAGTGTTTTTCCCCAGCCATTGTGTAAGTCCTGATAATTTCCCCACCTTTGTTCTGTCTCCCAGGCCACCACAGGTTCAGTTCATCCATCCCGTCTTGGGACAGGACTGGGCCAGGTCTGTGTGGCCTCCACAAGTGGCTGTCTTCCAGCATGAAGACAGGAGGATGTGACTCTGGCCACTCCTGGAGGGCAGGGTTCAGGACATGAGTCCATTGCAGCTCCTGAAGGTTCTGTGCAGGCTCTAGAGGCACTGGGATGCAGGATGAGCTGCTTGTAGGACCAAGTACCTAGGGGCAGCACACAGGACCAAAAGGAGAAGAGAAGGAGCGTGGGGAAGGGAGGATGGCATGGACACGAGTGGGATTATAGCTGTCATTTCTCCTGAAGCTTCACCTTTCATCTTGGCAGGTTTAAGACCAGGAATGGGACCAAGGTCTGCGCAAACCCAAAGATGTCTTGGGTGGAGAAAGCAGTTGAGAGGCTTCAAAAAAGGAAAGGACTTATTATCCCATGATGAGGAGCAGGTGCCCTGGGACAGGCTAACCAACATCCCAACAGGAAGGAAGGTGATGACTACAAAGCCATCCTCCTGGAAGGGGCTGCAGAAGTCCCCACCGCCGAGAGGTGGCTCTGAGTTGACAGAGCCCTGTGCTGCACCGAACAGCCAGGCACCAGCTCCTGGGGTGCTGCAGCTTCACCAGCACCAGCCCACTGGGCACAGCCACAAAATAAAGGTTTACTTCACATGGTATTGGAGAGCAGTGTCCTTTCTTCTTCCAGCCCCAGCAACTGTGCCACTGCTGGCTGGTCAAGGCATGGAGCCAGCCAAGAAGCTGGGGTGGGATGGGTGTTCTTCCCACTGCTTTCCATGGGTCTCACTGGGGCAGGAAGGGAGTGAGGTGAGAAGGTGCTGCATAGAGGCTCGGGGCATTGGGGTACTCACTTCAAGGGGACTGAAAAGGGGCTGAAGACTCCTTTGAGGGCTTTTAAGTGCAGAACTGACATTGGTCTGTGGCTTAGAGCTTCCAGCTTGTCCCTCACATTGCTCTGTGCATGAGCACTGCCCAGCTGCAGCCCGGCCTTTGGATCTGTGGTCCTAGTTCAGTGCATATGAGCTGTGCTACAGAGAAAGGGCTTCTCTGCAGAGCTCCCTGGGGAGGTAGAACAGACAAGGGGTTCTCATGAAGACAAGGGATTGACCCACATACAGCTGTGGAGATCCCCTCCATGCCCAGGGCCACGGGGAGCTCATCAGTGACCCCTGACAGGAGTTTGAGATAGGGAAGAGAATTGGAAAGATGAAAGTGAGAAAACTCATGGGTTGAGATAAAGAGAGCTTAATAGGTAAAGCAAAAGCTGGGAACACAGAGAAGCAAAGTAAAGGATCTGTTCACTCCTTCCTGTGGGCAGGTGATTGTCCACTGCCAGCAGAGCAGGGGTCCATCATGTGTAATGGTGACTTGGGAGGACAAATGCTGTAACTCCAAACATCCTCCAATTTCTTCCTGCTTTCCCCAGTACAGTTTAATATGAGGAAAAAAATCAACCAGCAACAACAAAAAAGCACCAAAAACCCCACAAAGTGATGCAAAAGCCATCACCACAAGTCAGATGTGCCCAGCCAGTTCCCAAGCAACAGCCAACCCAGCAGCCCTGCTGCCAGCACTCCCAGCTCCTGGGAAATGGGATTTTGTCTGCAGCATCTCCAAGGATTCTTTCATGGTAGAGGCAAAACTCATCCAGAGCTGAGGGATGATCCTGACACGCTGTGGGTCTGGGAACCAAAGGTCTCATGGGCTCCAAGAGGCACGTGGAGATCTATGGGGTGCACCAGCAGATGCTTCAGCTTGAGGACACATTTTAAACTATTGCCTTTACTCTTCAAGAGCCTTCAGACCACGGAGACACTCTGTTTGCTTGGTCTTAGTGCCCTCTTCTGACAGCTGAGCAGAGCTCTCCCAGGACAGCAAGTCTTGACTTTCTCAGACCTTCCCACAGGCCTTTGGATTGCCACCAGTTTTATCTCTTGCTGAGTAATTTCCAGCTGCTTGGACATGTAATCCCAGCACAACCAGCAATCAAAGAATCATAGAAATGTCTGGGTTGGAAGGGACCTCTAGAGGTCATCTGGTCCAACCCCCCCTACTGAGAGCAGGGCCATCTTCAACTAGAGCAGGTTGCTCAGAGCCTTGTTAAGCCTGACCTTGAATGTCTCCAGGGATGGGGCCTCAACCACCTCCCTGGGCAACCTGTTCCAGTGCTCCACCACCCTCATGGT
>JANHGN010001908.1:0-36465 GCA_024605025.1 Megaceryle maxima
CTGCCTGGACCCTGCGCTGCTGGGCCCCCTGCTCTGGGTGACCCTGCTGGGTGGAGCAGGGGGGTGGCACCAGAGCACCTCCAGATGTCCTTTCCCACCACCCAGCCACAGCCCATGCTGGGGTTCTGTGATCACCACAGCTTTTACATGGTGATACATTTGAAAACCCCTAGAGATGGCTGGGCAGGGACATCCAGGCTCCAGGGCTTCACAAACCCTCCTTTTCTCATCAGCAGGGAGCAGATCCCATGTCAGTGTCAGCTGGGTGACAGCCAGAGCCTTGTCCTGGGGCAGGAAACAGGGGCCAGCAAGCACAACCCAGAGGCACATAGGTGCAAAGGGCCGAGCATGGCCCTGTGCCAGCACTGGGGAGAGGTGATGGCACCGAGGTGCTGTGCTGGGAGAGCTGGAAGGGTGCAGAGCCGAGCAGCTGCTGGTGAAGAGCTGCTGGAGAGCACTAGTTACATAGTTTGCCACTGTGAACCTTGGAAATAAATGGTTTAGTAAGAAGTAAATACCTGCCCATCTCCCAAGATGTGGCAGGGTATTAGCAACAGACAAATCACAGGACCAGGGGATAGTGCAGGCTGCAGAGGACCTCAGAAGATCACTAGTCCAACCTCCTGCTCCAACCAGGCCAGGCCAGGCTGCTGAGAGCTTTATCTCACATGGTCTTGAAGATGTTCAAGGATGGAGGTCCCAGGGCTGCCAAGACTGGACAACCTGTTGCACCACTTGCAATCTCCTACGTTGTGAAATCAGTTCTATAGCTGGCTTTCGTTGTGGTGCACATGTTGGTATTACTCTCTTTTGCCATTCCTTCTGCTTTTTTTGGTACCATTTTTTTTTTTTCCTGTTCCTTCTGCTTTTTGCTACTCAGTGTTGTAATTCCTTGGGTTTTTTTTTTGGTGTTGGTTTTGTTTTGGTTTGTTTGTTGCTGTTCCTCCTTTACTTTTCTGCCCTTTACTCTCAGGAATGGGAAGATTTCTAGTTGCAAGGTCAGACTGAGGATGGTGTGGGATTAAGGCAGCTACTGCTGCTCCAGATGTGCTGGACTTTGGGCGTGGGAAGGATTTACTCTCCTTCCAAGTCACTAGAAGTCTGGGCTAATTAAGTAACAATTTCAATTCCAGCTACAGCGGGGAGCCAGCCGCGTTTTGGAAGGGGTCACTTAGTTCCGTTAATAAACCACACACACAGATGCTGAGGGAAGCAACCAGCCATCGCTCTGCAGACTCTGCTCTGGGGCTTTCAGAGCACTTCAGAGAGCAGTGATGTGGTAGATGGTCACGGCCACCTTGATGATGCTAAATACTGGTGCATCCCGCATCTCAGCAGATCTCTGCGTGAGCGCTGGCTGCGTTGGAGGCATCAGCTCTTTCAGTATTTCACCACAGGAACTTGCTTAGATAAGGTACCTTTTGCCTCTGGGAAGGCTTTTCACTGCTATAAAGGTGATTATTAATTAACAACACAAATATTAATGGCTTGGTAGGCCCCTGGAGGGTGAAGATTTGTTGTGTTAGTGCTCAGTAAGAGCGATCTGATGTTCAGGCTGTAAATCACTCTGATTCCCTTTTCACAGGGCAATGGATAAGGCACAGTTTAGGGGTATGGGCACTGGAGTTGGGATGGCTGGGACCATCTGGAAAAAGCCTGATCGTGCTTTAGGGTTAAGTTGCCACTTAGCACTGGCTGACCCTCCATTGCCTTCTCCTCCCAGGCCCTGAATGCCCACAGCTCCAGGCAGACACCAGGCTCCAAGACGCTGAGCCCTTCATCAGATGTCATAAATGTCCTATCAATCCAGCGCATCGAACTGCTCCTTCCTTTACTCCCAGGAAATTTTCCTAAACATCTAAATTATTTGAAGGAAAAAACTTTTTATCTTTGGCAGCTGCTTTCACAGGGGCTATTTAGGAAGAAGAAATCAGAAAGACAGGATTTCATGATAAAGCAAACATCCTTTTAACATGTTCCTGTTAACAAGTTTCTTTCCTTTCCTGGAAATCCCTAAAATAGGTTCTTTTTGTCTGAACCTCGTGTGAAAAGGCTGGTAATCAAAACTTCAGACTTGCTCAGTTATGTTGCATGCACTGGACTGTGTGATGCTGGGGGAGAATGACCAGTGGCAATGTCACCTGCCAGGTCTGTCATCTTTGGGGGAGAAAAACATGACTGTGGTGGTGCTTGTGATCAGGGATGGAGACCTGGGAGCAGCTCTACTTGTGCTGACCTCGCTGGACTCGAGCCAGCCCCAGCGTGGAAGGTGTTTGGTCCCTGTGCTCTGCTGGGGGAGGACTCATCAACCCAGGAACCTTCCCTTGACATGGAAGATCCCAGGTTGGATAGGGCTCTGAGCACCCTGCTCTGGTTGCAGATGTCCCTGCTCCCTGCAGGGGATTGGACCAGATGAGCTTGGAAGGTCCCCCCCAAACCAGTCTGGGATTCGATGGAATAAAGGAAATCAGGGCAGAAAAAGGAGGCACGGGGCACGGAAAGCTTTTGGTGTGGGCTGACAAAGGGAGTGTCCTGGTATGATGGCCCTGGATCTAGCAGGTATGGGGGGCACACTCAGTGCAAAGGGATGGAAAAGTTGCAGAGGAATGGAAGCTTTGGAGATGTCACCCAAGTGTGAAAGAAGAGAGCCTATTTTTACGCAACAATTTCCTTGCCCTGATGCCTGACAACACACAGTCATTCTGAAACAAGCAGCTTTTGCTTCACTCCCACACAGGAGCTGCTCAACCAGGGCTACCCCTCACCCCATTTCCGAGCCCGGTGTCGGGTCCAGCTTGGCTGAGTCAGCATGTTTGGGTGGCAGACACCCTAGCGAGACACGCTGCCATCAGTGGCTGGAGTCGGGAGGGTGCTGCCTCCCTCCTCCCGGCCCAAGCTGGCAGCTGAGATGCCTTATTTGGAAAGGTCTATTTTGGAAATCCAGCAATTTCTACTCCTCGCTGCAGATGTGTGATGCCTTTTCTGCTCTGCTTTCGCTACGACAGCTCCTGCAAGTGTCCCCACCCAGGGGGACTTGCTTCTCCAAGGGCCCATCCCTTACTGTCACCCAGACTCTATAGGATGCCTCTCTGTTTGTTCCCTGGACTTGGCACAGAGAATTCATGTCACAGTTCAGTGCTGGCCCTGTCTTCCATTCGCCACAGGAGACCAGTGAAGCTCCCCATTCCCCTGACTTCTGTGGGAGCAGAATGGAGCTGGGGAACTTGCTGCAAGGAAAACCTCAGCCCTTGTCACTCTCTCCGATCACAAAGTTGTTGGTGGTATCCTTCTGCAGATACAACCTTTCTAACTGGTCGCTGTGGAGAAGAGGACCAAGAGAAGATGCAAAGCTGGGTGAGATGGCAGAACATCTCCAGCACCATCTCTAGTTAGTCTCTTTTGGAGTAAAGCACTCACTCTCCTGAGGTGTATCGCTGCCAGCATCCCCACCATGGTTAGCCTAAATATTTGGAGCATTAAGTTTCTCTTTCACAGACACAGATCCATCTTTGCAAAAGGAGGCAGAAATGGGGACAGCTGACTAACCTGAGCAAGGACAAGATATCAGCCAGGGAATGACATCATTTCTGTTTCCTCGATGAAGATGACAGGGTTGATGGGGTTTCCACTCAAAATTCAAATCAAAAGGTGAGAGTTTGTGCTGTTTTTTCAGAGAAGTGGGGCAGAGTGGGCAGCCCCCCCCGCAGAGGTCCTGGTAGAGGTATGGGTATGGGCAAGGGGCTGCCCACGCTGCCCCAGCCTCCCTGGGCGCTGCAGCCAAAGCACTTCACGGTGTTCCTGCACCTGGCTGCACTTCCACCCTCCCCTAGACTGACCTACACCTGGGTTTGGAGGGGTCTTTGGGCCAGGGAGCAGCAATTTTAGGGTCTTCTGCTAGTAGAATTTTCTGGAAGTAAGGCTTTTAAGGACCCTTTAACCTACTCTGATCCTTTTACATTGTGCCAAATGAAGGGACGGGCTCGTCAGGCCCAAACTCCAGACAAGGACCCAGAGACTTCCCTGTGCTGTGGTTCGGCCGGTGAGGGACCTCAGCAAGCCACAAGAACCGGCCCACGTGCAACGAGCCGATGGCACCTCCGTACCACTACACTACACACGTGTTTCTAAAAGATAAGGTCTGTGATTTTACCTTTCTGTGGCTGCTACAGGATTGGCTTTACCAGCTGACGACCATCTCCAGATGCTTTACCAGATGCCGAATGTCTTGCTGTCTCCGAGGGCAAGCAGCGGTCCCACGTGTCTTGCAGTCCCTCGAGTGGTTAACCTTGGAAAAGAGAAAAGGTGATGAGATCCCGAAGGCTTTTGGACTCCTGCTTTGAAAAGCTGGGGCTCCCTGGCTTGTTTCATGGTCCCTACACATCAAGCTGTAATGACCGGACCAGCCACGCTGCCAGGAGATGCTGCCCTGATAGAGCCAACTGCTGCTTCCTCTTCCTGTTTTGTTCATGTAACAAAAGCGTGCTTTGGCAGATGGGGGAGATACAGCTTACCTCAAGCTGTGTTATGTCACAAGACACACCATGGTCATGCCAGTCCAGAACTGGGAAACATCCCACGTGCCTTGGGGGATGACACGTTCTCAGGCAAAAGCAGCAGCACGTTTCCTCCTTCCTGGAGGCTTCATCTACCAGGAGCTGGGAAATGATATTAATTCTCTTGGTTTTGTTAAAGCTGATGTGAAATCTGTCTTATTTGCAAATCTGTCCAAAGTAGCCCATCATTCTAATATTTTTTTTTTTCCAGAGGGGTAAAAAATTGACTGGCTCTTAGACTGGAACTGGGCGTGAGGATCTGTGCAGCTCAGCTCCGACTGGAGGCTGCATCATTGGGTTTTTTCCGGGTGACCTCAACCACCATTTACCTTCAAACTCACTAAAGGCTTCGACTTTCTAGTTTTGCTTCAGATACTGACACCAGCTTCATTGTTTCTTACCAATTTTGTAACAAGAACATATTCTGACATACAACTTTGTAAAAATAAAATAACCTCTCAGAGATCTCTTTTTTTTTTTGGTCATAGTTTTTTTGCCACTCATGATAGGAAAGCAGCATTTTCATGGTCTGGTGTTCATTTTTTGATAGCAGAGTTTTCTGACTGTATAAATTACCAGGGTTTTTATTGTTGGGGTTTTTTTTTTAATCCTGGCAGACTCTTTTGTTTTCTGGAAGAAGAGCAAATAAGCTTACCCCTAGAAAATGCAACACTACACAAGAAAACATTTTTTGTGCAGAAACATCTTCTTTTGGAAAGTAATCCAAAAAGCCATAAATAGTAGATGCAAGTTGTCTTTCTCTTTTTGGAAAAGAAATGCAGTAGACATCATGAAAATATGTGATTCTTTGCCATCAAAACTATTTCAGGGCTTGTATTGCTTGGAAAACATTAAAAATCTAAACTGAAAGGCAAATTCACGTGTGACTCAGCATTGATAAAAGAGACACTTCACAATTAATCCACATTTATCTCATGTACCGTTTGATACGTGTTGCTGTGAGGTGTTTGGGGATAGCCAGATAATTATCTATGACATAACAAGTCAAGTAAATTACCACAGAACATCAGAGCTCGTGTTAATCTACTTGTACTCGAATGAGGCCATAGGTCCTGCCAGCTGCCTTCCAGCAAAGGCAGGGAAATACCCACAAAGATAAAAAACCCCTCTGCTTTTCCATGGAACAGCTCCCTGTTAACTGGGAGACCCCACCGCCCCCCCACCAGTGGAAATCAGACCCAGATTTTCCTTAGCAGAAGATTCCCTCCTGCTAGGACTTGGACACGCCATTCAAAGCCTCGCAGTCCTCACGCTCCATCCCCAGGAGATGTCCAGGGTGCCAGCCTGGGGCTGTGGGAGGGAGTCCTAAGGAGGTGGCCAACTGCTTCCCAGGGGTCATCCCTGGAGCTCTGCAGACATCAGTACTTTAGGACTTGCACCTCTGAAAGAGCCAGGCATTCAAAATGGTTTGATGTGCCAAAGCTGGTTGTTTTGGTTTTTTAATTAAGGAGAAATACTTGGTTAGTTAAAACCTTCACAATTAATCTTTGCTGATCAAATATACAGAATCCCAGCATGGGGGAGATGGGGGGGAAGGCACCTCTGGAGATGCTCTGGTGCCACCCCCCTGCTCCACCCAGCAGGGTCACCCAGAGCAGGGGGCCCAGCAGCGCAGGGTCCAGGCAGGGTTGGGAATCTCTCCAGACAAGGAGACTCCACAGCCTCTCTGGGCAGCCTGGGCCAGGCTCTGCCACCCTCACACCAAAGAACTTTCTCCTCCTGCTCAGCTGGAACCTCCTGGCTTCCAGTTTGTCCCTTGTCCTGTTGCTGGGATCCACTGAAGAGAGTCTGGCCCCATCCTCTTGACCCCCTCCCTTTAGATATTTCAACTCCTACACAGGAACTACCAGGACAACCTGTGGTAAACAGCCTGGTGTGCCTGGAAGCTCTGCACAGAAATGCTATTTCGCCCCATTGTAAATGTTGGGAAGAGATGGCAGTTGTCTCCCCTGGCTGTAGGTCACTACGAGACCAGGACAGTCAGCAGCAGGAAGAGCTGTTGTTAAACACCCTGCTTGCCTTGAGCAGGGGCTTGGGGAAAGGACATGGGTCCCGTGCTGTGGTGTCCAGTCTTCTGTGTGCACTTGCCAGTCCCCAAGCTGGCATCACCATGAGCTCAACATGGACCAACACCATGTTTCAGAAGAGTCATCACACTTCTGTTCTTCTAGGTCTTGGAAACTTTGTAGGCACTCCACACCCAAGTCATTTGGAGTTGCAGATGTACGGACTGAAGCACTTGTGGGATAGAGGCAGGGCTCTGGGTGAGCAGCCAGCATCCTTTTGCTGTAGTCTTGCACTGCTTTATGGTGTTCCAGCCTACAGAAAGGCTTCTGCCAATGAGATCTGTCCTGGGACTGGGTGCACTGGCCATGCGGCCAGTGGAAATGGTCTCTACTGTTTCATTTGACACTTGCCTGTTCTAATTTGCCATTGCCACAGTGCTTGCCACGGTGCTTTCCACGGCAGATGTTCAAATCAAGGGAGCAGTTCATCTCCGGTGTCCATAGCTCCTGTTCTCTGATCTCAGCTTGTGACAGATCTGGAAGAGAAAACAGATTCACTCTTTTGTGCCTCTTCCTTGTTATTTCCCCTTAGCATAAATATGCCTTGATTTCTGGAATATATTTAGGTCGTGTGAGTAATCTGTGTTAGGAGGATGATGAGGTTACTGGTTGGTTCCTACACAGAAAGCCCCACGTCCACATCTAGGCTGAGGTCACTGGTGGGCATCCTAGTACCTTGGCACTCCTGGGCTTTTAACATCTGCAAAGGCACAAGCTGGCACTGGTGTCAGATGGGCCCTGCATGAAGAGGGAGAGAAGTAAGATCTTAGAAAGCTATTAGGAAAAAAAAAAAAAAAACAAAACCCAAAAACCCCCCCCCCAAAAAAACCCCAAACCCACAAAAAAAGAAAACCCCAAAAACCCAAACAAAAAAGAAACCCCAAAGAAGAAGCAGAACCAACACAGCAAAAGCCTACCAAAGCTCTTGGAGAAAGAGGGCAGAAGGCTGCAAGCTTCACCACCAGCTACACACACAGCTCTGTGCCTGCCCTGAGGGGTTTGTCAACCAACAAAAATGTTAGGGGAGCTCATGCCAACCCAAACAGAAAAGGACCAAAACAAGCCACTTTGAATCCAAACAAACTGTAGCACGTACTGGCAACAGAGCAACAAACACTGTGCTTTGTCCAACAGCTGGTGCAAGGCTAGGACATTGCAGTGGCACTTGGAGCACTTAAGTGAACAAAACCTGAGACATCCGGCAGGAGATTGATGACTAGAGATCGTCCAATGTGCAAAGTGGTGTGGTTACAAATACCAGGGGAAATTATATTATGCATTTCCTGTCCTTTGAGCATTTGAGTGCTCATCTTGTCAGTTGGTTTTATTCTTTTTCTTAATGATTTAAAAAGAAAAATGTCAAGAGAAACACCTCCCCCCTGGCCCTGCCCTGATGAAGGATGATATCCTTAACTGGCTTCTTTGTTCAAATCTGAGGTTGAGATAAAAGGACCAGAAACTGGTGAAAAGATGCTCTCACATCTTGTGTCCACCTACACTACTTCTGTTTCTGGAACGGATTGTGGAAGATATCACCATGAAGTTTTATGAAATAGTAGAAGTTTGGGTGTTAATAGTTCCATCCTCTTATTTCCTAGAGGTGGAATCACCTGAAAATAATTCACATTCTTGGTCAGAGAGGATGAAGAGTTGATCTTGCTTTTACTGAGCGAGCCAATTATCATACCAAAGATGTATTTGGGTATTTAAGAATCGCTCTAAAACGGGAGAAAGATGGATGGAAGAGAATTCAACTTCCCTTAGGCTCCTCCTTGCTCAGCTCCACGGTGTAACCGCCAGTCCTGGGTTAGAAGACTTGTTCTCCGCTGGACTTCAAACCAGTGGGGTTTACAGTGGGTGTTGTGCAAGCCACAGGAGCTTTCATGAGTGAGTTTTTGTTCTAGATTAGCTCAAAAGCAGCAGATGGTTCGATGCTGCCTCAGCTGTAACTCACCCAACACGCTCCCTGGAGACAACATCGGCACTGGGTCCCGAGCTGAAATGCCTGGGGATGGTGATGGGCTGCTAACGGTCGATGGATGTTCAGCGAGTGCTCTGTGGGGCTCGAGTACATGATGCCAGTGCAATCTCAAGCCTTCATGGTAAATAAGAATTGTGGAAATTGGGGGAAAAAAAAAAAAAAAAAAGTGAAGTCTTTTACCTCCCAGGCTCATGTAAAGAACAAAGTGGAGGGGACCACGTTGGTCTTGGCTGTTCCTGGGACAGACAACTGCAGCCTCCAAAGCCACCCATCAGGAACCTTCTGTGTGTGTTAACCTCACACCACACAGACCATCTGCACGGACAGACAATGGGAGATGACTTTCCAGTGACAGCAACGATGGACATCTTGCTGGCTGGATGATGGAGCGAGGAAGTTTTGTTTCCCAGCACTATGTCAGATGTTACACAGCTCTGGATTTCATTTTCCTCCAGTTTACAAGGTTAAAAAAAAAAAAAAAAAAAAAAAAAAGGGCAAGTGCAGACTGTAAATATTGCAAAGCAATAAAAAGAATCTCTTGGAAAAGTCCCCCTGCTGCTTTTTGGGAAGAACCTTTACTTTCCAGTTCTGAGCAAAACCATGAGAATTGTTTTCTCTACGTGTTACTCTTGCTTCCCACAGAGCAGAAATAAGGAGCAGCCCTGGGAAAAGGGATTTCTCCTTCAAAATCTGAGCCTGGAAACTTTACCCATCAGCTTCAGCTAAGAACGGACACACATTCGACATGTTCACGTAGGTTGATCTAATTCCTGGAAACCAAAATCCTCTTGGGGCTCCCTCTCTATCAGAAAGTTACTCCAATGTTTACTCTCAAAGGACCTTTTTAATTTAGTACTATTATTTCCAGCTGTAACCTGAAGCATCACTTCCAATAATTATTCTCTCTTCCTGGTGTTAATAACCTTGGGCAGCTGTTTGTTCCCTCTCCTCCCCTTTTCCTGGCCATTTCTAAATCCCCTTGCAAATCCCTGCCTGTTAAGATTCAGTGAAGTGTATTAAACCTTTTTGCTTTAATATCAGCCACCTTCAGCTATTTAATTGCTTTTAAGACTTCGATCCATCCTTCCTCTTTCAGACAGCCCCTCACGCTCTTCCTGCTCCTTGCTGGTGTCCCTATCTTCTGCCAGTAAGTGTTGGAGGGCTGCTGCCATCCTGTTTACCAGCCCGCTCTCCTGGGCCAGTTCAGACCACCCAGGCCATCTCCTGCCCACACCAGCCTTCTTTACAGCCTGCAGACATCCACTTTGGTACCTGCCTACCAACACGGACACAACACCTGGTCAGCTCCCAATCCAAGACGTGTCCGTCTGCAAGACCTCCCTGGATGGAGAGAAAAACCATCAGCACAAAGTGACTGGCCAGCTCTAGGTGCTCAGCCCAAAAGGCACTCAACACGACTCCCGTTTCAGCCAGATGAGCTGAACCAACACGACAACCAACTCACAATGACTTTAAATTCAAAGAAATGACAAGAGAAGAGCGTAAGATGGGACTAGCTGTGCAACAAAGCACGAGACAGCAGGTGCACCAACCCATTGTCCCGTTTCACAATGCTCTTTAGTACCAAAGCTTCTCAACTCCATCTGGGTCAGAGGTGTTTCTTGCCAGAAGCATTAGTTTTCCTGTTCTTTTATGATACCAGGCAAAGAAAAGTATCTCAAAATGAACAAGAACTGGATTTACTAACACTTAATAAACTCATCTGTACTAATTCATAAACTGATTCGTAGTCTTAAGCCCATCTCCTCATCTTCTCACCCCAAAGGATCACCACTTAAAAATGAATCTTGCCAGTCTCCAGCCAGAACATACTGGAAATCTGCCCTTACTGCAAAAACCCGCCCAAAAATCAGTCAGTAAAGGCCTATAAATAACCATGCTCAGGGTTTTATTATGGGAAACAGCTCCTTCATTTTGTATTGCCCAATTAATTATGAGTTTGAATAAACAATATATTAATTTCTGTGGGCTTAACGTACCCAGATTCTCGCTTTTGTCTCACTCTAGATGTATCAAACACCCTACAAACTGAGTTCAGCTGTACAACAGAGGACCCTCTCCTGGCCTGACAACTGCTCTACGGTCCCCTCCTCTTAGTGCACTGGGAAGAGGGAAGAAACTTGCAGAAAGTTCCCAGATCTATAAAGAAACCAAGGAAGAACACATGCCTGTTGGTGTTTAGGGAGAATGTGTAGCAGAAGGGTCTCTAGTTGTGGTTGCCCCCATCACTCGCTGGTGGAATTGGTCTCTGCTTGCCAGGAGGTGCTGGGTCGTGCACACTTGCTCAGCTTTAACTGTTCTTCAGGAGATGGAATGCTGCTTGCATGAGGAGATGGGTTATGTGCAGGTCACCCTGTCATCTGGGTTGGGAAAGGAAAGGGGAGCAGCTAAGGAAGCCACCACAAAGGCTTTTCTTCTAAAAAAAAAAAAAAAACAAACCCCAAACCAAAAACCCAAACAAACAAACAAACAAACCCCCCATCCCCCCACAAGATCATCTCCCTTGTGCTCACTGATGATTAAAACGTGTGGTGGGGGAGGTTGGGAGCAACCCACAGCCCAGGCTGTAGTCCTTGGTCAGTCACTTCAGGGCCAGCCAGGCCGTTGAGGCTGGGGCTGAGGACACCAGCTGTGAACGTGCCATAACACGATTCCTTAGCGTTCATCTCAAATCCATGACAGCAGCAATTCAAACCCACAGCTTTACAGTCCTATCGACGACGAGTTTTGGCAACAGCGTTTCAAGTCCAAAGACAACGTGGCTGTTTCCATCCATCTGAAGGTCTCTCAAAACAGGAAAATACTGCTGGAGAAGAAAAATGCTATGGGGATAACAGATCCCATACCCAGCAAATATCAGTGGAGGTTTTGATAAACTGAGATGTGCTCATGCTGGAATTAAAGCCCTTTTAGTCTCTTCCAGTAAGTGTCCAAGCTCTGAGAAGTGGAGAGCTGAGGGAGTACTCCACTTACTGCCTAGTAAAGATTGGAGCTCATTACTCATTGCCAAGCAACATCTTTGTGCTGTTTTAGATCCATCATCTTGTGAGTTACAGAGATGCAGATCACTGGTGCCAGTGGCCAGAGGTACCACTGGTGGACACTGGTCTTCCCCCACCTTTCTATGAGATCCCTGAAGTTGTTTTTATGAGGTTCTGCTTTGAGTTTGCACCACTTGGAGTACACGAGGATATAAAGCACAGTTGGATCTACTCACTCTGCCTCTCTCTGCATGTCAAAAACACATCAGCTTTGCAAGGGGGGACCTTGGACTGACAAGAAAACCCACAGCCAACGCCAGATTCTTCTCAGGAAAATTCAGGCATTCTGCACAAACTGCCCACACTTATCTGTGAGATTTATGGCTGATGTCTGCTCCCTGAATATCATAATGCATCATGTAAACTGGCCTTTTTTGGACATCTGAGGACTTTGGAGATAAATCAGCTCTTCTGCTGTTCAGTTTTTAAGCTGAGACCAACAAGGGACTGATGCTTGTTCAGAAACGTGTCCTTAAACTGGATGGCTGCCCTGCCTGGCAGCCCTCGTAGCTGCTCTCCAAAGCCTTTGCTGATGTGCACCATGCCATTTTACACTCATGCCAGCCATGAAGGGTTATACCGCGTGCTTCGTACCTGCCTGTGCTCCCTGACGGGCAGCAAACCCGAGCAGAGCTGCTTGGCAGGAGGCAGCTTGGGGCTGAAGCTCACCAGAGAACTCTCACAGCACTGAAGCCAGCCCTATTTATGCTGCAATTGTATCCATGGCGATGGGTACACACTTTGTAAACAACACTTGTTCACATTACAAACCTCTGAAAACCAAACCAGTGCAGTAGCCATGCACAAACAAGGAGCAAGAGAGATAGGACAACGGGAAGAGAGGATAAGAACTGGGCTCTGAGCACCCTGCTCTGGTTGCAGATGGCCCTGCTCCCTGCAGGGGGGTTGGACCAGATGAGCTCGAAAGGTCCCTTCCCACCCAAACCAGTCTGGGATTATGAATGAAAGGCCATTTTGGTTTAATAAGCATTTGTGCTGCCTCCAGGTTTCTTCCCAGAGTTGCAGCATCACTGTTAGAGATGACAAGAGGCAAAAGAACAGCAACGGCTCACGCAAGACCCTCCAACACCGAGTACGAGCTGCAGCAGGAGAAAGTGAAGCAAGAGATGATAATGCAAACGTGAAAAGGCAAAGGCCACAGGGAACAGAAGAGATAGGTACCCATATTCTCACCTCCAGCTCCTTGCTTGGTTCTTCATATGAGCCTGAGCTGTCAGGAAACGGAATGGTTTCCACCACAGCGGCGAGAGATCAGGTCTGCAGTCACCTGAGCAGTAAGCACTGACTAGGTGAGATGAGATGGATCAAGCCACTTCAAGAACAAGCATCGGGGAAGACAAGTCACTTGTGCTGGAATCACAGAATGGTAGGGGCTGGAAGGGACCTCTGGAGGTATCTGGTGCCATCGCCCTGCTCCAGCAGGGTCACAGAGGGCCCAGAATTGCAGTGTCCAGGTGGGTTTGGAATCTCTCCGGAAGGAGAAGGAGACCACAAATCCTGCTTGGGTGATCAGAGGGCTGCAGAAGTTCTTCTCCATCAGAGCTGGGCACTAATGAAGCTGTGGAGTGAAGGCGTGCAGGTCCACTGGAGAAAGAACACAGGTAAAGGGGTTTTCCATGGAGACCAGAGCTGAGGGTGTGCTGCAGGCTCTGCACAGCTTGGGAAAAGCATATTTTGGCCAGAACTGAGACACAAACAACTCTATCCTCCCCTGAATGCCAACTGATCTGGTCAAAGCCACTTTCTCCCTCTTCCAAGCTGACCCTCTCAACCTCAGCTGTGCAACCCCCATAAACCCCACCCCACCCACTCTGCAAGGACAGCCCTCCCTGCCTTTTCTCCACCAAGGCAACTACACAAACTTGTGATTGCTCACGAGGAGCTGCTGGGCTGCCTCTGGGGGCTGTGTTCAATGTGAAAACCCAAGATACTCAGTCTCCCCCTCAAAAATGTGAAATGGGAGCATGAAGAAATCTTGGCAATGAGGGATGAGGAACGGTCTGTCAATGTTTAAACAACCTAACCATTAAATAGGCCTAAGGAACTCTCTTAGGCAACTACGTTTCCTAAATGATTTTCTTGCGTTGACATTGAGGTTGCTCAGAATGTCTGTAGTTTGACAATGATACAATTAATTCACTCTCTTAATTGTTCTTCTACGTAAGATATTTTTGTCCGTCTGTGTGGGTCCCACAAGGAAACAATTTACTACTGCCTGTCATCTGTCCAAATAAAATACATCTACTCTGGAGGAGCGCAGAATGTGTTTCCTCCTTTCATTCTCTCAAGCAACAATAACACTCTAAATAGCTCCTGAGATCTTTTGTTAAAGAAATAATAAATTTTTCTTTCTGTCAACTAACTTTCCCCCCTGCCACCTGAAGATAACCAATGGTAATCTTCAGTGAAGAAGAAAAAAACCCCAAGATTTCTGGCAAGCATCTTGGACCTTTTTCAGCTGCCCTCAGCTGCTTTGTGCTCTGACTGCACGTACGACGGCCCGGAGGGGGACAGATCACGGTGTTCGTGCTGTTGCTGCTGGTGGGCTGGGATTTCCGTCTCGGCTGCTGAGTGAGCTACCAGAGACCACTGCTTACTACAGGTTTCGTCTGCTCAACTGGGATTTTCAATCTCAAATATCCCTTTAGGCTTTTCTGATGACTTTGCATCTATCTCCCACCACTGCCACGAGCTCTTGCTCTGCTTTCATTTGGCACGAAGGTGTAAAGGTCGGAGAATGCCCTTACTCCAGGTAAATACGCGTCTGATGAGACATGGGACAACGTTATTTCTGCTTGTACGTGACCTGTAAGATGTGCTCTGGGCTGGGACCTCATTCTGGAAGTGGCACTGTCTCTGTGTGTCACCCATCCCAAATTAAAACTCAAACAGTCCTGAGCAAATCTATCTCCTGATGCTGTCAGGAAACAGGAATCTCCTTTTCCCAGACTTAGCCATTTGCAACACCTCCAGACCTCAAGCGCTGAATTTTTAGTTCCAAGGGTTCTTCATTCTTTACTCAACTATAATTGGCTTTGTCTACAAACCTGAACAAAACTCTTCTCTTAACAAAACCCAACTCACCACACAACACAAAGCAAAACAACCTCCCAGACATCAAGAAAAAAGCCCCCACCAGAGCCGAAAGAACACCTCAACTCCAGACTGAGACAGCTTTGGAAAACAGCTAATGCCAAGCTGAAGAATACGTTTGGAAATATTTTCTTTTAATGTAGCCCCAGTCACTGGAAAACAATTTTCATAATGTGTCCTCTGTTTTCCCTCAGGAGAAAACAGAAATTAGACTCATATTCAGGGGAAGCATCACAAGTGTTTCTGGAGGAAATGATTCCAAAGAAAGTCCGGGGGGAGCAATATTTACATCCCCCCCGGGGTCTCAAGGAAAGCAAAGAACATTTTTCTGGGAAATCTGTGTTGAATCCACTCCAGAAGAGTAGCAGTTACCACACAGCTGCGTGACCACGTCCCCGCCGGCTCCCTGGCCTGGTGGATGCTCACCAGCACCAGCAGATATCCAGTCCGTGCTGCTGCTGGTGCTGCGATGGACTGCACCCATATGGAGGAGACACCATCCGAGCCTGCTGCAAGGTTTGTCTGTCCTGAATATCTCCACACCCTTCTGCCATCCGTGCAAGGACAGGTGATGGGACGCACACTGCTGGTACCTGCTCCTCCCCTGCCCTGCCAGGACTCTTCACCATGTTCTTCACCAAGTTCTTCACCATGAGGGCGGGGAGACACTGGAACAGGTTGCCCCAGAGAGGTGGTGGAAGCCCCAGCCCCGGAAGTTTTTAAGGCCAAGCTGGATGGGACTCTGAGCAACCTGCTCTAGTGGGATCTAAAGCAGCACCCACCAGCACCGGTCACTGGAGATGCTGAGGATACCAACATGTATTTTTTCTTAGAACAAAAAGCAGCTTTGCTGTCACAGCATCAGGTTTGGGGAGCAGAGCAGTGTGGGCAGGTGCCTGGGGGAGCATCACAGGCAGAGGTCAGAGCAGCATGGGAAATTCCTCAAACTGCAGATGTCCTTGGACCACTCCAAAACCTTGAGCAGTGGTGGTGGCGTGGGATGGGAATTGCACTTTGCCTCAGTTTCACCTACTGTGGAGCCAAGTTCAATTCCTGGCAGCCTTATTACCTGAATGTTAACGAAATAACCTGAAATGTCTAAGGTGAAGCAAGGGAACGAGTGGACCAGTTGCTCCCAGTGACCCAGCTTGCTCCCATTTCCCCTTTGCTTCAGAGGGCTGGATGCAGAGCAACTCTTGAAGGCAGTTGTGTTTCCAAGAGGCACCTCCTCTCACGCTTTGGTTTGCTCTTAGGAGTAATAACAAATACAAGCTGCGTGCAGGATGCGGCTCTAAATTGGGCAGCACAATTCCCATCAAAAGACCACAGAAAAGCACTCGCTCTTCTGTGTCAAGCTGGGGGATGTGGGTTCCTGCCTTCTCACGTGCTTTACACAGTGTATTTGTTCATTCTCAGATGTGAGGAGCTGGAAGGAAACCAAAAGTGTCTAAAGATGTTTGGTCAGATGATTTATGAAATGCAGGAAATAGGAGAAAAGGGCAATTTTGTGTCCCTGTGTCTTGGCCTGGGGTTGAAAACCAGCCTCTCTTAACCATGTCGAGCACGCAGGATAACTTTGTGCTGATGATTATGGTTTTGGCTCTTGCTTTCCAGGAAAAGCTGGTAAAAATTCACCATATATCCTTACCAATTGTCGTGTGCATCTTGTTCAAGGTAAAAAAGTCAAAACAATTTGCCCTATTTCTGACTACGATGCTGAACTCTGAGTAAGGCTATAAATTCTTCCATATGTGCTAGGTACAGAGAAACACCAAGGAAGCAATAAATAGAGGGAAAACACAGGATACGAATAAATGACAATTTAGATAAATGGAGGCAAGTGTGACAAGGGGACACTTCACAAGCAAACATGCCATTTACGGTAAGAAGAGCTCTTGGAATGTGCATTGATGAAAGGAAGGAAGGATCATTAGATGGAGACATTAAAATCTAATCAAATCAAAGTACTGGAAAAATAATCACAGTGAAAAAAAGACTTCTGCTTTGATGGGATGTATTATGTCCTTTTACACTCAAATATACTTAAGCTGATGCTTCAGTCGGCAAAGTGACAATATTATGCCTTAGAAACAGAATAATGCAAGAAGATAGAACTGAGAGTGGGGCCACAATGGAGGCACCACCTTTGGAGATCTCAAAACTGCATCCAGTGCTCCTCCAAGGGCAGAGCAAAACTCACACTGAATTTTTGGCACCGAGAAGAAATCACCGTGCGTCTGTCGTGGCTTAACCGCAGCTGGCGACTCAGCCCCACGCGGCCGCTCGCTCCTCAATGGTGGGATGGGGGAGAGAATTGGAAGAGTAAAAGTGAGAAAATTTGTGGGTTGAGATAAAGGCAGTTTAAGAGGTAAAGCAAAAGCTGTGCACGTAAGCAAAGCAAACCAAAGAGTTCATTGACCGCTTGCCGGGTGATTCAGTCATCCCCCAGGACAGCTGGGCTCTGTCACTTGGGATGACAGGCGCCATCACTCCGAATGTCCCCCCCTTTCCTCCTTCTTCCCCCAGCTGTACATTGCTGAGCATGACGTCAAGCTGGAACAGCATGGCATACTCTAGAACATCCCTTTGGTCAGTTGGGGTCAGCTGTCCTGGCTGTGCCCCCTCCCAGCTTCTCGTGCACCCCCAACCTGCTCGCTGGTGGGGTGGCAAGAGCAGCAGCAAAGTGCGAGCTGCTGCTCCACGAGATCTAAATCACCCCGTGTTACCAACACTGTTTCCATCCCAAATCCCAAACGCAGCCCCATACTAGCTACTAGGAAGAAAATCAACCCTATCCCTGGCCCAAACCAGCACGTCGTGTGGTTTCATGCTGGGTGGTCCCTGAGGACCATCGGCTGACAGAGGCAGTCCGGCCAGGGGCGCAGCGAGCGCGCGTGGGGTGTGGAAAGCGGAGCAGTCCGGCAGAAAGCTGCGGGGCCAGAGCCGAGGAAGTCTGTGAGTGCCGGGGAAATTCCCCCCACCCTCACCCTTGGAGATGAGCCGAGCGATGCCAGGGCAGGAATGCTGTGACTCAGCGGAAAGCGCTTCTCCCGGTCCTTAATTGCTAACAGACTGAGGTGACCATGGGAGCTGCTGCTGTTTTCCCCGCACAAGAACCAGGGACCGTGCGTAAAGCCACGTTACGGACAACAGAGGCACAAAGGCTCATTGACTGCACAGCGAGTGGCTCCCCGAGGAGGGATCTGTGCGGGCAGGGTGGCAGCTTGGGGGGGCAGGAGCTCCAGAGTGGCTTCCCTGGGAGGTAGGGGGGGTGTCATGTCAGGAGTTCCTGAATTATTCATTTCAAAGAGCTGTCAGTTGAGAACTTGTAAACGCACTCCAGAGGTCCTCAACATTTCAGCTGTGGGCACCTCTGGGGAATTTCCTTCTCGCCTACTTTGGCTCCCTGGGGTGGGGGGCATTTCCCAAAGTGCGGCTACCTCTGGTATTTCCAGACTGGAAATGTGAGGTAGACAGCAAAGGATGAAGGCAAAACCAAACAAGGTTTGCATTAATCATTTTGTACCTAGTTTTTTCCCCTGGTTTCATGAATCACCACCATTTCTTCATGCTCTTTGTCTGTAACCTTGGTACATTCAATATCTTAGACAGAAAGGATTATGCCGTGAACTTTTTCACTGTTTCCCTGTAAGGAAATCTTTTCCATCAGCTATGCAAAGAGAGCTGATGAAATCCTGGAAGCCACTTGCAACGATGTTTTATTGCTGGACTGACTGCCCACAAGGAATAAACATTACATTAGTAATGCTTTATGCCAGCATGTGCCCTCATTAACAGTGAATTTCCTTTACTATAGTGAAAATAGAGAATAAAGGCAATAAAAGAAGTGAGCTGATTATTTCCTTTGCTGATGAGATGTGTGGAAAGTGGAAACTTGTGCTCGTGAGAGAGCTGCAGAATACACCCAGGTCACACATCTCCAAACCTGCCCCTTCTTGTTTTATCAGGGGCCCAACGTAAAACATCCCCTCCCTCTGCGATGAGCATCTTGGAAGATTCTTGTCTGTGCATGGCCGGGGAGATAATTAAAGGAAGCCTGTCAGAAAGATGGGGACAGACTTCTGAGCAGGGCCTGTTGGGACAGGACAAGGGGGAATGGGTTTAAACTACAAGAAGGAAATTGAGACCGAAGCAAAAATACCTGTTGATGTTGAGAGCCTGGCCCAGGTTGCCCAGAGAGGTGGTAATTTTAAAAAGAGTTTTTCAAACTCTGAGAGACGAGGGAGAGAAGGTGATGGTGATGAGGAGTTGTGGAGATGTGCAGCGAGGAATCACAAAAGGAGCTGGAAAAATGCATGTTCTCTGAGGATAAGAAAGACAGGAAATAATTTAAAATCAGATGTCCAGCCAGGAGATCATCCAACGAGGACACAAACAGTTCAACGAGGACGGAATCAGAACATTTTGGCTGAGGATCAGACAGTAATTGTTCTGTTTTTTCAAGCAATCTAAGAGAAAAAAACCCCACAACCCTAACATCAAAAAATGAGAAGAGCAACACAGGCTGAACATACCATAGCTGCAAATCAGGATGGCTCAGGGAGTCACAGCAGGCAGTGTGACTTTGGAACCAGATAAATGGTTAACCACCAGAGAATAAGAACTAGGACTTGGTTGGTAGGACCAAGCTGTGGAGCTGGTTACAGAGAAAACCGCCTTCCTACAGTTCCCTTGAAATCTTGAAGCCTGTTAAAAAAACCTCCCCAAAATGCAAGATATTCAGATGATGGAATTTATCTGGATTTCCTCAACAAAGTTCTCGGAGCTGTATAAAGGAAAAGAAATAGCAAGAGGGCTGCTTTTGGTACCAGCAAGAGAAAAAGGCTGTAGGAGTGACAGGCAGTTTCCCCGGTGCCCCTTGGCAGTGTTTTGGGGTCCACAAAATTGCACTACAAAGAGGTAGGGAGGGGAGGACATCAATGAGATGGGTGAGGGAACAACCCTGGAAACCCTCTGGGAGTTGGAAGAGACCTTCAAGATCAAGTCCAACTATTAACCCAGCACCACCAGGTCAGAGCATGCTGTGTTTGTTCTGATGGTAGTAAGGGAGATACTGGTGGGTTCAAAGAGGAGCACCGGGAGCGATCCACATCGGGAGCAGTTTCTAGTGCAAGCAAAGATTAACTGAGGGGACTGATCAAAGATTTCACTGCAGCCACCTTCCCCGTAGCGTGTCCCATCCCTCCGTGCTGGCTCTGCAGGTGCCTCCCGGCTCTGGAAGGTGAAGAGGGGCACAGCTCAGATCTGGAACCCCCCATCTCACCCCTCCTGACTCCCCTGTGATTTATTACTCTTGTCACAGAGCCGATGTCCTGGGGGAAGTGCTCTGATGAAATGGGTGGTGCCCTGGAGAAACAGACGGTTTTGCCTTATCTTTCTGCAAGTTATTATGAAATTTCAAGCTGCTGAGGAAGCGTGTAGGTCATTTGCTGGCAGAATTTATGCTCTTGAAGCTGATGCGTCCGTTGTACAGTCTCGGCAAGCAAGCAGAATAAACAAATAGAGCAGAAAGAGTTGTAAGAAATAGAACTGCTATGGAGACCTTCCAGCAAAAGCCAACTCATTCTTACTAAAATCAAATACGAAAAGAGGTATTTATACCCTTGAATCCAAGCACAAATTATATTATTCACCAGCCAAATCCCTTTTTTTCCAGGGACTCGCTCTGTCTCTAGCAGATATCCTCTCCCCAGCACTCCAGTGCATGCCCAGGACCGCTCCGAGCTCCCCCTTCCTCCTCGCTGCCTTTCCTTCCCTCCTCTCAACTCCCAGCTCTGGGAGAGGGATCAGCAGCCGTGACAAGGTCGGGAGCTGTGGGATGTGTCCACGTGGCTACGGACATATCTCTTTGCTACTCTCAATGCCTGTGGGATGCTCCTCTGCCCTCCCCACCACACCGAGACCTCGCGAGGAGACTCGCCTGCCTCGAAACGCAGATGAACTCGGCTTAACCAACATCACGCCTGGAGAACAATAGAGGAGGAACATAATCAGAATCCAACCTGGGTATCCCGGGCAACGCCAACACAAACACTCCTCGGGGATAGCCCAGTCCAGCTCGATATAGCATGGCTTTTCATGCCAGAGGACAGCTTTTCTGTGCTCAGAATAAGGCAATATTTTTACTCATGGATAATCTCACGCGACACCCAGACGAGTTCAGGTTTACACCCTGTAATCTGCTCCATCTCAAAGCATGTCTTTGAGGAAGTGTGTGTCTGGGACTCCTCTTCCACACACAGGGCATCAATTTTTCCAGACAGCTGAAAGTTAATAGCTAGCGTGATTCAAGCGAGTAATTCTTGTGAAACCAGCTCTGGAGATGTTGCCTAGCAAAACAAATCCTGTCAGTGAAGCCTCGTGCTCTGACGTGGTACCAAAAATGTGACGCTGTATATATAAAAACCAGGAAGCAATCCAAGAGAAACGGCACATTTTAGCTCTGCTGCAGACCGTAGAGAATACAGTGATGCAGAAAACTATTCCTGGCTGCCTTTTCCAGCAAATGTAAGTAGATTTTGCTTTTAAAGTAAGTAAAAGCTAACAGCACTTCATTACAATCAGGGGTAATCTGGGTTTTGATTTTTTTTCTCCTCTTCTGTATATTCTTTGACACAAGTCAGCAGGAATTTTGAAAGGAAGTGTTTAAGAGTAGGTGATATTTCTGTGTTACCTCTCAGAGTACAGCAGCATATCGATGACAGATGAGAAGCTGTTATTAACTGGCATACATAAAGGGTCTCAGGAGAGCAGTTTCTGGGGAGATATAAAATAGCACCACTGAAATGCAAAGTGCTCATTCAGGAAACCTCCCGTGAGCTCGAACTGAGCTTCCCTCTGAATAAGGACGAAACAAACACTGTCCAAGTGTCGCTGCCCCTGCGTAACCATCCTCCTGTGGCTGGCCTGTAGGAAATACCACAGGAGACAGCTTTGAGAACTCTAAATAAAGGGATGAATTGGCTCAGGTTGCCTCCTTCACCAGTTCTGGCCCTTCTGGCAGGATGGGAGCAGCTGCTCTGGGAACAGCCCCAGTTTTTCCCACCTGGCCCCATCCCAGGCACGATCCCATCCATCTCCACCCCAGTGCAGGAAGAGGGAAGGGTTTGCTGATGGAAAGCACCCATTCTCCACTCCCCAAGGACCGCTGCGGGCTGGCAGGATCTCCCAGCTGGAGAGAAGCTGCTGGGTTGGCTGTGGAGGAGGATGTTGGCAGCGGGAGCTCAGGAGAGCTGTGCTGGCAGCCACCTTCTCCAAAGGAGGGGCCAGTGGCTTCAGCCCTCACTCTTTTCATGCATCTGTTCTTTATCCAATGACTCTTTAATCTTAAGTACATCAAGGCTCTGTCTGACTGGGGATGTGCCCCAGACTGACCTCTGGTACACCAAGCTCAGCTAGAGCAATGAAGGCTGAACCCTCAAACCATGCTTGCAGCACGGGCAGCATTCCTGGCCTCCTGCTAAAGACCAGCTCGTGCCCACACAGTATTCAGGGCCCCTCAAAACTCTCTCAAAACTGTGAAGAACTAAGCTGCAGCACCCAGGAACACCTCCCACTAGAGCAGAGGTATCCAACCAGCATTTGGAGCAAGTATCAGAAATGGGGATGCCCTTTTCCCTAGCAAACATCCGCAGCTCCTTGTGTTGTGATGCATGAGCCTTTTCCTGATCCCTGCCCCTTGGCCCAGGGTGTCAGCTGTCTTCTTACATTCTGCCCGGATTCTTTAGGTGGTACGAAAAGCGTCCCCACCTCAGGACAACCTGTAGCCTGCTGGTTAGCACACCTATGAGAGATAAACATCTAAATCCCCTGCAGCAAAGGAGGAAATCAAACCTTGCTCTGCTACATTCTGGATGAGAGTTTTAAGCACTAAATCATAGTGTGAAAGGGGTGGAGGGAGGCAGGAGGGAGCCATGGCAATGACCCCATCTCCTGGGGCAGCCATGGCTTGAAAGGAAGGACACCACTGACACGTCTAACAGAAAGGGGGAAGGCATCTTCCATCCAGAAACTCCAGTTCCTTTCCAAGTACCTTGCTGTGTTACGTAAAACGCTGGCAGCATTACGTAAAACAATGGTGTTTTCAAGAAGGGAAGATGTGGAGAACTCTTTAGCAACTGGACTGGCTGTTCCTGAGCACCTCCTGCAGCTGCACTGGTTTCTCAGCACCCTTTTTTAACCCTCATCACTAGAAGAGTCTATGGGCTCATCATCAAGTCCTGGGCTGTAAGATGGGACCCAATGCCCAGAAGCTCAGAGTGAAAATGCTCCACACGGACCAGATGAAGTTCTGCTGTAGATTCAGCCATCGGCGTTGTCTTCTTTTTGAACTTCTTAAGTGAAAACAATGAAAAAGATGAAGGAAATCTATGAATGATGCTGTCTCGTGGCAAAGATCTGGTTTCATTCACATGGAAAACTTCTGTTTGCTATGTTTTTTTTTTCCAATGAAGTTTTATTTCGACATTCTCCAGAGGAGATGTAAAATCCCAAAGTTAATGAACTGCTCATTTTGTTCACTCATTCAGCTGCTCAAACCAGCTAAGATTTGTCTCCTACCTCTCACCTGGGAATGCCAGCCTTGGATTTAGCTGAAGTCCTGCAGCCAGGTAGGTTGATCTCAGCCTGGGCCACGTTACATGGACTTTCCAGCACAGACCAACTCACAACAGTGACCTGTTGTTGTAAATTCAGCAAAGATCCTTACCGAGGTGCAACGTTTGTCTCCTCAAAAATATACTTAATGAAAATAGACACAGAAATAGGCTGCAATCAATAATGATAGGACATTCTTAAGGTACCTTTCCAGAGAAGGAGCAGCTTGCCTGAGTAACAAGATAGATCAGTATTCAGCTGTACAAATCCCAGCTTGGTTCTCCTCCAGTTCTTGCTAGTGAGCTGTATGAGCTTCCACACTGTGGATTCAGGTGGGTTTGTTCCAACAAATTTTAATTTCATCAGTGCTCTATAAGGAAAGAAAAAACACTGCTCGAACATCAGTGCTCAGAGATCAGCCCTCCTCTTCACCACCTCCTGCATCCTCAGCACTGAAGCAAAGCTACTTCTCAGTAAATCAGTGGCTGCACCAGGGCTACTGGCAAAGCCACTTGATTTAGTGGAAAGAGCACAGACCACTGATGTGAGAAAGATTTTGCTTTCACCAGAAAATGCAGAATCATTTTTCTAGTTAATTGTTGTGGGATGCTAAGGCAAGATGAACCGTGTCGTAGTTCATCTGAAGTGCAGGGCTAAATTTTTCCTACCTTTTCCCTGAAGGATTCCACTAACAAGTTGGCTCAGACACCTAAAGGAAAAAAAAAAAAAGAAAAAAGAAAAAAAAAGGGAAAAAAAAAAAGGGGTATATAAAACTTGAATGAGTCAAGCTGGTACAAATCGAGTCTCGACAAGCAACGGGAATCCCGCTCTTAAGCAAGTTGGGTTTGTACCTTTCATAGGAATCACTCAGAATTATCATTTTCCCATCATCTCAGCAAAAGAAAAAACAAGGACTAAAGCAACCACCCAGACCTGCTGGGTAACTGTACTGGAAAAGCTCTGTGGGACAAGCTCCAGGTGATCCCATCGGGAATACTGAGAATTTACACAAGGAGGTAAGTGCTCAGATCTGAAAGAAATGGCCTTGTTACCTTTAGCTGAAGCTCTGATCCCCTCAGGCTCCTGGAAACATCTCCAGCTACTGATACCTTCTTTGAACCATCAGCCTCAAAACCAGTCGCATACTTCAGCCAAGACCTAACTTCTCCTGGGAGAAACCAGAGACTCATCCCACGTTGGTCCACAGAAGGGTAAGGGTTGGAAGGGACCTCTGAAGATCATCGGGTCCAACCCCCCTGCCAGAGCAGGACAAAACTAGAGCAGCTCACAATGTCTGGTTACAGACATTTCTCCTGGTTGTACATCACAAGATGGCATCTGCCTTTCCCAACACGACTGTTGCTGACTTTAGCTGCGGGTGTTGCCATCCGCAGGCTGTACCAACACCTGCTCATGCCAGCATCGCTGCCTACAGCCACCATCCTCCTCCCCTGGCTTGCTTCTTCCTCCTGTCCACACATTCATCCCTCCTCTCAACTCGCTGCTGTGCAGAGACCAGCTCTCATGTGGATCTGAAGTTGTTTTTGCAGATTTGTGATAGCTGAGCTCCATCCCAGACACCATTCCCCTCATTTCTGATAATTAGCCTTGTCTTGGGTTGACCAAGAAAAAGAAAAAAGAAAATTCGAGGTATGTGACAGTTGCTGGTTCTCTCCTCACCCTTGACATCTATTACCCTGCTACAGAAGGAGGCTGGGCTCAATAAATGTGCTTTATCTGTGAGAAATCTACATTGTTCTTCCCTATCTCCTCTCTACCAGTTAGACAGCAATTTGCTTGATAATTTTCATAGTTTTCTGGGAACTGAAGCTTACAATTTTCTGGCTTCTCTTACCCCACTCCACCCTTTTAAGGTCAGGCCCCATCTTTCTTATTTCAAGTTCTCTGGAACTTCTACCATTTGTCTTTTAAAACTTTTCTGTGCTAACCACTATCTCTGAAATTGCTTCAGCTGGTTTCCAAGTGCTCTTGGATAAGTTACTCAAAGCTCAGGAATTTGAAACCCCAGAATTTATCAAAGGTGCATCCATATCATGCTTCCTTCATTCTAGTCAGGTACCTTACCGGAGGTCTTCTGCTTCTAGCTCTTGCTGTGGCACAATGTCCAGCCATAAGCCTGCCTTTCAGAGAAAAAAAGAGTAGTTCTAAGTCTTCCAATTTCAGCACCACTGGCTGCTTGGTAATGCAGACTTTGCAGGGAGGAGACTGATTCCTTGGTCCTCCTTTGCCTGACAGTGGATTTATGGAGAGTTTCCTCCTACCTGTACATCCCTTCTTCACTGCACTTCATCTTGTCTTGGTCTTTCCAGTAGTATTCTTACATGCTTATGTTATTTTTTTAAACTCATCTAAATCATATATTCCTCTCTCCAGTTTTTGTAAACATCTTTCTTGCTTTTGAGGTCACAGGAAACTAATGACTGAACCAAACGAACTCCTGCCTGGTCCTCGTAACCTGGCCCCACGCAGGGACAGTTCACACTTAACGCCCTTTCGATGCAATATTACACAAAAAATACCACACTAAACCATCTAATACCTAAAAACATCTGGGCAGCTAATTCCTAAAAACATCTGGGCACTCTACAAACTTCATTCCTGCTTAAGGTCTGAGTGTGTACATACAAGGAGAGATCCTGAGCGGTTAGTCATCTCCAACCAGTTCATTATGTCATACAAAGCTGTTGTTGGAGGGGATGGGCACTTGGCACGAACAGGAGCTGAGCAGAGCCTTGGGATGCAGCCCTGACTTAGCAGATTATTTCAGCATGTGGATATGAAATGATCTCGAAAGGTTATTAAGGAAATTTAATCTCACTGATGCAAAATACTTCACTTGAAGCCACCCACTAGAGATGTGAAGGACCCCCAGGCAGAAGCGTATCACCCAGGTACCTCTTTCTACTGAATTTAAGGCAAATTCCAGGTCAGATCTCACCTGAACATGCAACTGGATTCATTAGGAGATGCAACTAATAAACAAACTGGAAACATAACAGTATAGCTCTCACAAGGGGAAACTGGAGTTGTGTCTAATTACAGCTTTGCTAAGCCCGAGGAGAAAAATGCTGGTGGGTGCCAACAGGCACTCCACTGGTGGGACAGCAAGTTGGTCAAAGGCCAAAGAAAAAGAAACTTAAACAGTACACTGCCATATGAACGTGTAGGAAGAGTTGCTCTAATGACTGTAAAATGAAATCCAAGGGGTATGTGTATGGTAATTCTCAACAGCTGATTCAACTGGGACAGTTCTTGGACAGGATTCCCTCCAGTTCATTACTTTGTTTCCCAGAATGACAAATAAAGACCTCATTTATTCTTCTGCACAGCACAAATGGAAACCTTCCTACTGCAACACTAGAAAATGGGGTCTTCATAAGGAAAGCAGCCCAGTTCTGACCTCGATTTTCCCGGTATGATTAGTGCCGAGTCATTCCAGTTCCCTGCAACGAATGACTCCTATGTTAACGATAATAAAATGCTATCCCATGGGTTTCCATGCAATTTAATTAATAATAGACATGGGGATTTCACATGATGAATCTCTGATCCCCTTGGGCTCCAGAAAACATCTCTAGCTACTGATACCTTTCTTGAACTGTTGGCCTCAAAACTGGTCGCATACTTCAGCCAAGACCTGGAGCGTGCAGGACACCAGCACGTGCCTCTGCCAATGCCAGCAGTGATGATTTGTCTGGAATCTGTCCCACTAACTCCCCATTTAATGCCCCTTTTTCATCTGTATTCCAGGTACTCTTCCCTAACTGGCATTTCTATGGAGAGAGACCACATGAAAGATCTCAGAAGATACCTGGTATTTAAATATATCCAATACCTCGTCCTGTCTTCTTCAAATGCCATCAGCACTTTCCTGGGTCTGCTGGGCAGTTTGTACACAATAATCACCCTGCAGTCTGCAAAGGTCTCGTCCAAATCCACCGCCGTTCTCATTTCCAACCTGGCCAAGGCAGACATCCTGGTTTCCATCAGCCTCCTTTCAGAGGTGGTCACGTGGACCTTTGGCATCAGCGCCTCATCGACAGCGTTCGTGCCAGCCCTGCTGCAGAACCTCCTCACTGCCAACACGCACGCCAGCTGCTTGCTGCTAAGCTGCGTCGCCTTCGAGGCTTATCTGATCACCTTCTTCCCCACAGAGTCCCGCCGTTTACGGACGGTGAAAAAGGCCAGGCTGACAGCCAGGATCATCTGGATCCTGGTGATGGCAGAGTGCACCCTCTTCCAGGTGGATGACCTCCTGAGGGCCAGCAGCGCCTCCGCTCCCACGCGTGGCCCCTGCCCTTGGTTGTTTCACGTCTCCAGCACGGCCGCAGACCTTCTGAGGTCCCTCAGCTACTTCCTGGGGATTCTTTTAAGGATCATGAACGTTTACATCTACTACAAAATATTTTTTAGCATATCCAATCGATCTACACTGAAAACACAGTAGCCCCTATCGCTAGGAGAAGCAGCACTGGGACACCAAACAGAAGACAACTCAACGCAACTTCCAACTATGGGTTTGAGAGAACTTCTGTAACCGGGACCACGGCTCACGCTGTGGCACACGGCTGAGCTGAAACCTGCCTGTTTTCTGATGCTGTTTGGTTGATGCCTTGGTTTTTGGGAGGAGCTTGGGGCTGAGGAGCCCCTTGGCACTGAGGCACCACAAACCTGGATCACAGGTACTGGTGTCGACAGCCTCAGAGTAGCCCAGGTTCACTTTGATCGTTTGCAAGCTCGAGTTTATTCACTGCACAGATGAAACAAATGGCATTTCATGGATGGTTGCAGAAGCTAAAGCAACTCAAATATTTTTTTTTATACAAAAAGGGTGGTTAGAAGAGTACTCAGGGATCTATTGAGCCAAGGGCTATAGACTTGTGTTCTAAAGACACAGAATCAGAGAATTGTTTTGGTTGGAAGAGACCTTGAGGGTCATCGAGTCCAACTGTCCCCCCAGCACTCCCAGGGCACCACTGACCCCTGGCCCTCAGCACCACAGCTCCACGGGGGGCTTGGAAACCCCTCCAGGGATCACAGGGACTCCACCCCTGTCCTGGGCAGCCTGGGACAGCCCTGGACAACCCTGCAGGGGAAGAAACTGTTCCTCAGCTCCAACCTAAACCTCCCCTAGGACAACTTGAGGCTGGTTCCTCTTGTCCTGTTGCTTGTTCCTTGGGAGCAGAGCCCGACCCCACTTGGCTCCAACCTCCTGTCAGGGAGCTATTCTAATCCCTTTGGCTGCAGTCGTACACTTCAAAAAACAATGAACAGTGTTATTATCAGAATGCAATGATGTTTTCTGCCTAAGCACAGTTATTTATGATGAACATCAGCACTGCGGAGAGCACGGGGCCAGAAGCAAGTGAAGACTGATGGACATTGTGTCTCACAAGACTGAATGGAACCACTGCTAAGGGCTGGGTGTCCAGTGGAAGCAGAAACGTAATCGGGTTGCATAAAACCACTCGGAGGCGTGCTGCCTAACGAAGCTGATCCCTTCCGCAAGAAGGATGCCTTCATAATTTGATGCACTGTGACACGCTGGTCTTATTCTGGAAACCTGAAGAGCTACTTCCAGGGGAAATGAGACACTACTTGAAGTGCTGTAATGAATAAAACTTGGTTTTGTTAAAGCCTGTGTGTTATCTGTTAGAATTGTGTATTTTCTTTCCTGAGGACGTGCTCCATGCTGGGCCCCTCCTGCAGAAGCCCATCATGTCTGGTACACATATGGGAGGTTTAACCTTTGAATTCACCTCTTGGCTCATCCTGACAAGTGACTCTGCCCTCAGGACAATCCTTTTCTTCAGGAATGAATGAAAGCAGACACAGAGAGTGACTTGGCCTAAACAGCAAGCCCATAAAAAGCAGATAGCCTAGAACAAAACACTGCTGGTATTTACTTGTCTCTGGAAATGGAGATCCCAGGTACCATGGTGCAGCTGCATGGGATGCTATGGGTGGTACCTTCTCTCTTGCCCAGGGGGACATGGGGACACAGCTTTTAGCAGCTGTAGGGCAGGGCTGCTTCTTTCTGAGCAGGAGGGAACCAGGCAAGGGGATGCTGAGCTGTCTGCTTCACTCTCCCAAATGCCTGGACCATCAGCTGAGCTTCACGTTGTCAAAACCACATGAATGGGTGATCCCAAAGCTCAGCTCCAGCTCAGGGGAAGTGAGGACAAGTGGACTCAGCAGCAGAGATGCTATTTTTCACAGAGAAAAAGTTGATGTAGCTTTTAAATTGGTCCCTGTGCAAGACAGAGAGCTTCCCTGCAGAGAAGCACGTTGCCTTCTCAATCCTACCCTGCAACCTTTGGGACAGGAGACGTTTAGGTAATGAGTTTGTCTTACTGTCCTACAACACCAGGACATGTCTTTCAGCTGGCCACGAGGTCAGGCTTTAAACAACACCATCCACTTGTTTCTGTTGGCTTTTGGGCACCACAGCAATTGTTATTCTGACATTCAGAAACAGCCAAAATTGACTTGCTCTGGAAAAAGTGAATCGCTTAACCCAAAACACTCCACAAAATGATGACTAAACAGAATGAGACTCTCACACTGTGCAGAATGGGAGCTTGATAAGTTTCTTTTCCCTCACAAGTGACTCATTTCCATCGTATGAATGAGCATTTTGCTAATCTTAAGTAAACTATCAACCAAGATGCTGTCAGCTGATGTTAGTACTACAGCATTCCCAATCAAAAGCAGAGGAAGTGATGATGGTCATCAGCTTACTCCAGCCAGACTAAACTGGTTATGAATCCCAGAATGTTGTGTTGGGTACTTCTTCACAATAGCTTTTTTTATTGACCAGAGTCATTGATGGAGATCTATCACAAAAATACTAATAAAAGTAGGTTATCTGCAGAGCCTGGCTGTTTCCAGAGCTGGGTGACTTGTTGTCCTGCTCTCTGCTCTTATTAAGAACCAACAAACTCTTTAGTGACCTTCCCTATTCAAAACCTGAGGAATACACAACTGGAAACAGTAATCCCACGGCCCTGAGATTTTTTTTCAGCATCTTCTACCTCCACACTCCTCTAAAAAGCAAATGAATACCCCAAATACTCTTCAACAATAAAAACAGATAAAGAAAAAAAAAAACCAAAAAACAACAAACAAAAAACCACCACAAACAAAGCCTGGGGACCGTCCCCATTCCACAAAGGTAACAACAGACCCCACAACCATGGCTGCATCTCCACCTTGGTGGATTTGCAAGAAAAGTCCTCAGGAAGGTGAAGAACAGCCTGGTGGGGACTTCCTCATCTGTGCTGAAGTCAGAGGCCTGATCAGGTCTGTAATGGAGCTTAAAACTTCCCCCATCTGACACGGTTTGAGGAGCAAAGTTTCCCAAGTTACATCAGGCGCTCAGCAAAGACAAGGCAGGTGTAAAGTAAAACGTCAGGTGTTGGATCTACAGATACCTGATCACAGCCAAAGCTGGCAGGATTTTTACTAGTGAACCACATTAGCCCACATTTAATTCCTCATGGGGTGAAGAGGGACACAGAGGAAACCCAAACGACAGAAGGAGGCTGCTGAGTGCTTCTATCTCCTGTCCTAAATCTAAGCAGCAAAAGCAAAGCGACCTTTTTCTGCTGTTGCGCAAAGACCAGCACATCCCCATCACCCCCACTTCTGATCACCTTCTCAACTGTAAAGGAAACAAACCTTACACAGGATGATAAAACTGATAAATCAAAAGTGTTTCCTTTCCTCTCTCAGCAGAAAGCCACCAGGGAGCTCGAGGATCCAGGGTTTTCAGAGGGGAGACCCTCCTCCTGTCACCCAGGGCTGAGCAGCTGCTTTGTGCACACCCTACAGCGAGGGGTTGGAGAAAGTCCCCGAGGGGCTGAGCAGCCTTTGGCTTTTAGGTGGCCAGGGTGCACTCAGTGCTGGGGTGGGGAAGGAGCTGTCAATGAAAGGAAACACCACAGGGCAAGCTGGTGGAGATGGAGAAAGCAGGGCGGGCTGGCCACGCGCACGTCCGCGGCCCATCTGGTGTTTAGACAACCCACGTGCCCAGCTCCAGGGATACCTTTGGTGCAGCTTCTCTTTTACAACACCTGCCAAACAGCAGAAAACAAACCTGAAAACACACGCCCCAGTGGGCAGGTGTGTGAAATCCTTTCTGAGCCGTTCGTTACCCGCTTTTGGAACACCCTGAAGCTTCGTGGCCCAGTTGGTTCACCTCACAACGTTAACAAACAACAGGATTCAGGAAACTGAGGAGATAAGAAGCTCCAGCACCGAGCTCCCAAGGGAGTGATGCAGCACCTCTTTCTTGGGTGGCAGCACCAAGGAGACCTCGAGCTTGACATTTTTCCCTTCTCACCACCTGGGAGCTGCTCCAAGCAGCTGCTCTCAGCCCAACTGGTCCCTGCACTGATTTAGGATGCATGTAAAGTGTCTAGGAAAAAGTGTCCAGGAAAAAGGGTTCTAAAACAAAGGGGTTGGAACAAGATGATCTTTAAGGTCCCTTCTGACCCAAACCATTCCATGAGTCTAAGCTTGGCCTCTTGGAGGAAAAACAGTTTATATTTCCATAGCTTTAAGTGTGTGTTGGTCAGGAATCCCATCACTGCAGTAGTACTACACGAGCAGAAAGTTGAAATACAGGACATTTTGGAACAGATATGTGACTGTGCACAAAGAGGGCAATTTCCAGACCACAGGAATGACCAGAATAACTAAAATACCCAGCTGAGGCTAAACAGCATGCTTGCCTCAATTAAGGCAAGAACAGAACCTTTTCTTCATGCCTTTGCTGAGAAGCCTCTTTCAGCTGAAGTTTGATAATAATCCAGGGAGCCTCTTCTGAGAAGGAAGCAGTCAGACAGGAAAGTGTTTTTCTACAACTGGGTCAACCTTTCAGAGATCTATCTTCTTAAGCACCGATAATCTAAACAAAGGACTCAAATTTAGACCTCACACAACTCACATGCAGGGACTCAACTGAGGAGATGGGCTTGCTTCCCAGCAGCGAATTATTTCCCTAGAAGACATTGATCTGCCTTGGAACATGTTGCTGTTTTGACATCAATGCCTCAAAATTCCAGAAAACAGGGAGCGATTATGTTCCTTCGAACAGATGCTGGCTCCATTTTCTTTAATTCACAGAAAATTCTGCAAATTACATTTGAACCCAACATTGAGAGTGTTTTATAATGAAACACAGCGCTTTCCAAAGTGCAGGAGCTCCTCGGCTGGGAGCAGCCAGCAGCACAGGGTGCTGGCTCCAGAAGCAGCCAGACCCCTCGCAAGGTGCTGAAGGGCCCAACTGAGCCCCGACACGTCCTGCGTGGGGGGGGGTCTGGCTCTGCACATTCCTCCCTTTGCGCTGCATCACTTCTGAAATCGCTTCTGGCCGGGGCGATGGGGATTCTCCTTTGCACATCGTGCCCTCTGCTGGGAAAGCCACGGTGTAGGCCAACCAGAAAGAAAATCCTCCTGGTTTGCTCTGGCAGATAATGCAGTGGCACGGGGTGATGCTGGCAGGGGTCCCACCGTGTCACCTTCCACCTGCCACCTCAGTCCTCTGCCACACGATGCCCATTTATTCAGGGCTGGTTTGGGGAGCTCTCCCTCATGGGCTGTGATGATGCCAGATACATCTCACTGGGGTGGATATTCCACCTCTTTGTCCCAAGGGTTGAGTTAGGGCAAAGAATTCCTTCAGATGATGCTGAGGAATAAATCTGTCCTGCTTAGGTTGTGGTAAACACTGGGTCTGTGGTAAATAAACACTGATGTTCTTGGAAATTGAAACTTAACATGGATAGATACATAGTTTGGTCTAAGTTTACTCCTTTGTTAAACTTTTAGCCCAAACACAGGTCTGTTGTCTGCCAATTGCATTTGCAGTCTGACTTTTGGTATTTGTGAGCATGTTAATTCCAGTTCCCTGGGAATGAAAGCAGAAGCTGAAAAATAGCTGAAAAATAGCACCAGGGCAGAGTGGAAGGGGAGGAGAACCTCCCTCAACCTCCTGGCCACACTCTTCTGACTGCCCCCCAGCTCAGAGCAAGTCATCAGCCCTGGGACAGACGTACCCAATTTGCAGCTGGTTTGTTCCCCAGGTCTGTGTGCGTCCGCTCCTAACAATTTTCTGGGTGCTTGACGTGAGACAAGCAGGAGCAGCAGGTGCCTGAGAGTCCTGCACTGCTCAGCAACCCTCCTGCTCAGGATCTGGCCCTGCTGGAGCTGCCCGTTTGTCACAACCGCGTGTCACCACGTTCACACCCGACGGCGAAAGCTCCGGGTACAAACAGCCAGGTGGTGCGGGCAGGGGTCAGACCGGGGCTCCTGCCTGCACCCCGCAGACCTGCCCCTTGGCAAGGGGTGCTGCTGTGAGCGAACCCCCACTCAGTGTGGGTCATGCAGTCAGAGCACAGCCTGCGCAAAGCTCCCCCCAGGACATATGGGTTGCAATTTAACAGGGGTTACCGGGCTATCAAGGGACTTGGAAGTCACCCCGTGGTGTGATGCTCACAAGAAAAAGAGCTCGATTTCCTCCCCCCCTTCCTTCTGATCTCCACGTTTTCCTGAAATTCAGCTGGACAGGCCCCTAAACCATCTGTCTCTCCTTTTGGTGTCAGCAGTGTAAATAAAGCGTATTTGTGATGTTTTGATTTCATAAACGTATTGGTTTTGGCTTTTCTTTGAGTGTGCTGTGGAGCTTTGCTGCAGAATGGGATGGACTGATTCGCACGGCTCTGATCTGTCGCCAGGCACACAGAAGCCTGTTTACAGGCCACTGGGAGCTGCAGGACCCTGCCTGTCATATACTGGGACTGTGATTTACCCCATTCCTGTGCTGAAACAGCTCCTGTAATAGCAGCTGCTGAAGGGGTGATGAAGCTCGCAGGGGGCTGGGGGTGCTGGCACCCCATGGCCGGCTGCTATGGGCCATCCATCACCTATCCATCCTGCTCCAACCTCCACTGGACACCCACCACCTTTCCATCCTGCTCCAACCTCCACTGGACACCCATCACCTTTCCATCCTGCTCCAACCTCCACTGGACACCCACCACCTTTCCCTCCTGCTCCAACCTCCACTAGACACCCATCACCTTTCCATCCTGCTCCAACCTCCACTGGACACCCACCACCTTTCCCTCCTGCTCCAACCTCCATCCTGGCCATGCTGCCTGTGCTGACATGCTCCCCAGATAAAATCACGCTTGTTGCCACAGTGGGGAGCCAGCATGCCTCTGGAAGGGCTGTTTGTCTGTCCTGCTGTGGTGCCTGCACAGGCAAGTCCCCAGAGCAGGCTAAATCCTTCCTGGTGTTCAGAACCAACTTCTTGGGCTGTGAGGGGCACTCACCCTGCTCTGAGCCCTGTGGCTGATTTGGGGTAGGATAACTGAGCCCCTCAACGGTTTAAAAGTCAGAACAGATGCATAACCACTCTTTATATTATTATTTCAATTGGATTTTAGTTAATTTCCTTTTTTCTTTTTTCTTTTTTAAATAGTGGAGCAGGAATATTCATTCCCTGCAGCTTCCCTGGGGTGAGCAACACCACCCAGCCCTCCCTTTGCAGTGAGGATTTTTAGTGAGATAAACTGTGGCCCTAAGAACACAGAAAACAAGCATTTTCCTTGTAAACACAGCATCACGGTAGCTTGCTGGAATTCACCCCAGAAGAAAAAAACCCTCAGGTTAAGAGGTCACACTATATTTTACCACGGTTTATATTTTCAGATCTACAAACACATCAGATTTTCCTTCGCCTGCAGAAGAGAAGGGGAGGATGTGAACCCAGGCGGACACCGACCTCAGTGCTGCTTCACTGAATGGCTGGTTTGGGGACCTCCAGTGCTCCCAGACCCCAGACCCACCTGGTCCCAATTCTGCTCCATCTTTCCTTCCTTGAAACTTCCTACCACATCAGACCTGGCAGCTTTATTGCCTATCTCCTTTCCATATGATGGGCCCAGGTAGCTCAAGAGGAAGGTGAGGAGGAAGAAGAGGGCCGAACTCATTTGCTCTCCAGGCTGAAAGGGTCAGATGTGCTTCAGATCACCCCACCTGAGGATGGAAGTGCTTTCTACCTGATAAAAGTCAGTCGTGGGGATTAGCAGCTACCCTCACCATTGATCATCTACGTGAGAAGGGGCAGATTTGTCTCTTTCGTGGCTCATTCAAGATGCAAGAAGAAGAGCTCAGCCAACTGCACCACGGAGGGACGTTATTCAAAGGGCAAGATTTAGCCAAGGAGATAAAAAACAAAGTATGGGGAAAACATCAAATGGAGCGGGATTTTCTAAGAAGAAAAAGGGCTTTTCCTGAGGGGGCCATAGGGAGTATCAGAGGGAGAAGCTATCAGCCTCTCTAGCCCGTACAGCTCGTGAAGCTGCTGACCTTCAATCCAGTCAAAACTCTGCTCCTTGCTGAGGTCAAAAAGCTGTATTTGCTTTTTGAGAAATGCCTCAGAGCTGCAGCCTCCTTTATCCAAAAGCAACAATCCCGTTTTATTGAAGAGGAGGAGAGAAGGAAGGATGATTCCTGGCTGAAACTGGTATGGAATAGTTGCTTGAACACGGACACCCCCTGGCACGTGCAAAGCTGCTAATCACAGCCGAGTGAAGCTGAGCTGCCAGGACCCACCAGCCCAGGGCTGCGGAGCTGCACAGCAACGTTTTCATGCCAACCGATAACAAAAGCCAAAGAATCAGCTATTTCTGACGTTCTGCCTGGATGCTTCACCAGAAGAAGCTGCTGAAGGAAGTCTGATGGATCCTGGGCTAAATGGCTGAACCATCAGTGTGGGCTGTAATTGCCACAAGTGAAGAAAGGAGAAGTTGGAAGCTGGGAAAGCAGCTTAAAAGCTGCCAGGGGGAAAAAGATCTCAGCTTGAAACTACAGAAGGGGCTCAACCTGCTTTCAGATTCCTAAGAAATTTCAGGCTCATCTTGCAATTTCATAGAATCCAAGACCGGTTTGGGTGGGAAGGGACCTTTCAAGCTCATCTCATCCAACCCCCCTGCAGGGAGCAGGGCCATCTGCAACCAGAG